>JANQAP020769204.1:0-12603 GCA_026874005.2 Erythroxylum coriaceum | reverse complement strand
TAAGTTAATGAGTAGATAGAAAAATGGTTTATGAGGGGAAGTCTTATCCCATATTCAATTCTTGCGATTTTGGTGCCTGTTTCCTTAGTTTTAATGTATGCAATACATCAAGTATACGAATTGTATATTATAGTATATAAAATATCATTCGTACAATGATTGGATTAGTTACCTAACAATTTGAATGCACTTTGTCCAAGGTAATAAAAGATTGAATTAATTGAAATTAAAATAAAAATAAAATTAAAATAAACTAATAAAATTTAATAAATCCATGAAGATAGTAACAAGAGTGAAATTAATCAATAATGGAACTTAAGGATTGTCCTCTCATTGTTTCGTTTTCCATTTTCCTTGTTAATTCAATTATGGTTAATCCTAATTATCCTAAGGTTTTGATATCCTCTATGACCTAATCAAGTAATCTCAATTGGAATAGATAACAATTGAATTGCAACCTCTCGATTCACCAAGCTTCTCACTTGGTTTGGTTCCAAAAATAGCCCCAAGATATAAAGAATACAAAATTTTCACAAGCTATAAACTGGCTGTGCATGATTGTGCATTGAGGATGCGCAATCATGCACAAACATCAAAACTCTCTAACACGATCATGCACCATGCTGCTTGCATGCACAATCGTGCATATTCTTATTCTTCAACTCTTTCTTCATCTTTTCTTAAAAATTTTCCAGTTTCCACTTACTAAAAAGCACATCAAACAACCCTTGAAACACAATATTAAGATGAATCCTTGGTCTAAAACAATCAAAAAGTTAAAATACACAAAACACTAACGAGAACACAATTCAAAGTCCTAAACACAGATTATCTGCTATGAAAACACTTTAAAACACACTTAAACATATAGAAAACATACTATAATGTACACTTGTCAATTCCTAAGGATGAAGCATGTCACATATGTGTAGATTATAGAGCCATCAATAAAATCATTGGAAATATAGACATCATATCCCTATGTTAGGTTATATTCTTGATGAATTGCATGGCTCGTGTGTTTTTCTAAAATTGATTTAAAGAATGGCTATCCTCAAACTCATATGAAAAAGGGTTATGAATGGAGAACGTCATTTAAAACAAAATATAGTTTATATGAGTGATTAGTAATGCGATTTGGGTCTAATAATGCACCTAATATCTTCATGAGGTTAATGAATCTTGTCTTGAGATCTTTCTTATGGAAATTTGTTATAGTCTACTTTGATAAAATGTTAGTGTATAGGAAATTATTGAAACCCAGTTAAGGACATGCAAAGGATGGTGCAACCTAGTTCAACATATTTTGATGATCCAATTGGTGGAGGTCCAATATCTCAAGTCAAGGCTAAAAGGACGAAGGAAGCTCTTAATGGACTAATTGAAGATGTTTGGGCTAAACAAGCAACAATAGAAGCTGATTTGGTCTTGGGGAGATCAATCAGCCCTATTACCTTAATTCACACATTAAATAGGCCTCAGTAGTTGTTTATTTGACATAATTAGAAGACCAAGCTATTTTGATGATTTTAGGAGGTCTCTGACTGATTTGGGCTGCTTAAAAGTCCACTTTCTATATTTGGCTTTAGGAATCAGTTTTGAAAAGACTTTCCTAATTCTTAAGGCTTTCCTTATTTTTAGGAATAAATCATCGCTAGGAGATTAATTAGGGTTTTCTTTAGCCTATATAATGGTCATCTTTGCACAAGAATTCAGATTAATTTGTTTTACGTTTTTGGTGAAGTTATTCACTTTGTTGGCTCTTCATTGAACTTGGAACTTATCAAGGTTATTCCTTGTGGAGTTCATCTGACTTATCAATCTCAATCTATTCTTTTCCTAGAGCGTGGCATCAATATCCTTCTTTATAACTTTGGTTCGTGTTTCTTAAAACATTGGTCAAGGTTTTCTTAAAAACATAATTGATTTAGCCTTTTTGGAAATTCCTTTCAGCAACTTGTTTGTGGGTTCCTAGATCTTGATTTACGGGGTTCACATCAGTAAAAATCTATATGATCTTGTTGATCACTTGCATGTTGTGTTTTATGTTAAGAGAGAGAATAATTTGTACGTTGATTTTAAAAAATTTTCATTTTGCATGGAGTACATTGTGTTTCTTTGTTATGTTATGAGTTTGTATGGAATTAATGTAGAAGAAAAGCAATTAAGGAGTGTCTTGAAACTAAGATTGCAAATGAGGGAAGGAGTTTTCTTAGTCTAGTAAGTTTTTGTTGAAGGTTCATAAAGGATTTTAGTTATATTGTTGCACCTTTGAATCAATTTATTAAAAACAATGATTCACTTGCGTGGGGTGATATGCATAAAAATGCTTTATTACTTTGAAAGATAAGTTAACTAATACAAATTTGTTATGTTTTCCCAACTTTGATAAAGCATTTGAGATTGAATATGCTGTGCAAGGTATTGGTATTGGAGTTATTTTGATGTAGGAATCAAAACTAATTGCTTATTTCAGTGAGAAGCTTAGTGGGGAAGGACTGAATTATTCTACATATTACAAGGAGTTATATGCATCAGTGAAAATCTACAAACATGGCAACACTACTTATGATTGAAGAAATTGATAATACTCTCAGATCATAAGATGTTGAAAATTTTGAAATCACAAGGTTAACTTAACAATAGACATGTCAAGTGGTCAGAGTTCATTGAAATACTTCCTTATGTGATTAAATATAAGAAGGATTACGAAAATATTATTGTTGATGCATTGTCTAGTAGGTATGCATTACTTACTACTTTGAAAACTAAGTTGCTTGGTTTTGAAATTATTAAGATTTATGTTTCAATCATGTTTATTTCAGCCAAGTGTGGATGAGCATTTTAGGCATGATGGTTTCCTAATTAAGGAGGATAAACTTTATGTGCCTGATTGTTTTATTAATGAGTTGCTTGGTAAAAAGACTCATGGTGGTGGTATAATGGGAAAATTTTGATGTGCAATAGACTTTCCATGTGTTGCATACGCATTTTTATTGTCCTAACATGAGGATGTGTAATATATTTTTGATAAGTGTATAACATGTAAGCAAGCTAAATCTAAAGTTCTGCAGCATCGTCTATATACATATTTTCTCATACCTAATCAACCTTAGAGTGGCATATCCATGTATTTTTATGTTAGGAGCTAGGTCTCAAAGTGGTAAGGACATCATATTTATAGTTGTTGATAGGTTTAGTAAAATGTCACATTTCATTTCTTGTTTTAAAAATAACAATGCAATAGTATTGTTGTCCTATTCTTTAAAGAGATTGTACATTTTCATGGTTTACCTAGAACAATAGTAAGTGATTGACATTTTAAGTTCTTAACTCACTTGATGGTGATCAAGATACTGACCGAACGACTCCAAATGATGTTAGCAAAATTTCCCAAGACCCATTGCCAGGAATTGGAGGTCTAATGACTAGAGCAAGAACAAAATGAATGAAATAAGCTTTGAAAGGAATAATCATGGAGATGCGAGAAAAGGAGGCTGTTGTTGAAGGGGCTAAGGCTGATCAATTACTTCTCTTCACATACAAGATGTTGGACAAAACTTATTACATGGTGAACAAAGCTTGGAATCCAAGATACAATCTGCATAATTAAGATGCAATCAGTAAATGGGCTAGTTATGTTGATTTAATTAAGCCCAATTTTACTTTTTTACATGAATAAGGCCTTATTAAGACTTGTTCCTTAATAATCTCATCCATATCTAAATAAATTAGATTGTTTCCTTAAAAAAATTGAGGTATTTTTTAGCAAGCTTTGCTTGTTCTTTTGTGTCCTTGGTGGAATACAAATCTGACTTATCAAGGAAGTGATCAACCTTTGTGGCATCATAAGATTAGGGTTTTAAAGACTTATTTTCCAATGGATTGTTCTATTCTGATTTTTCTAATCAAATTAAAACTTTCCATAAGGTTCTAATCTGATTGTTCAACTTATTTTCTAGGATTCTGGGCATGCATAACAAATGGATCGAGAGTTTCTAGGGTAGATGGCCTAGTTAGTTCATATCATTTGGCATCAGAGCCTTAGGTTGGTAGAAATCAAGTTTCTATCCTCTCATTATCGTTGTTTAGTGTTTGCATCTTATTGATTTACAATTTCAGTTCATTCTTTTATCTAAATTCAGTTTCAAATTCATTGCAATTATGTTATTGCTATCTTTTTAAAGCTCAGATCATTCTTTTTGTTTTGAATCAGTTTAGTTCTCATTAAATAAAAACACGTTTGACAAAAAAAAGAAAAAACATAAAAGAAAAGAGACATTGTGTATCTTGCATTTGATTTGAGTATCTATTCGGATTGCAATCTGATTTACTTTTTGTAATCAAGGAATCATATTCTAAGACAATTTCATCAGATATTTCCTTTCCTTTTCTGAGTTTAGTTAATTGATTGCAGATCATTTGTCTTGCAGATCATTCTTTTCCACTCCTCTCTTTGTTTTTGCGTGATAGAGCAATTACAAGCCGTTAACTTCTCTTTCTATTCTAATACGTTCTTTTGCATGTCTTTTTTCCTTGACTCCTTAATTATTATTTTTTTGTGTTTACTGTTTGCCTCGACTAAGTTTTTAAAATTCTAATTTTTAAGATTTGTGTATCTAACCAATTACTCCTCTTGATTTGTTAGTCTTGATTCTCTTAAGAACATAAAAAGGGGGCTGGTTTGAGTGGAAAAAAAAGGCAAGGGTTGTGAGATCGGCATCGTGAACAGCCAAAAATAGAGTGAAACACGAGTGGAACTTACATTATTTCAAGTGTAAACATATGAGAGAGTGTTGTACGAGGATATTATTCTATTTTGCTACTAACTTTTTCTTGCAGGTTATAAACATGAGTGGTGAAGGAGGACAATATGAAATTGACATGAAACTGTTCATTAAGGCTATTAATGAACAATTTAAGAAGTTGAACACCAGGTTGAATGATTTGTGATCTTCATCAGCTTCCAAATCCACGAGAAGGCATGTGTTTAAGGAGGAAAAGGAAGACAAATCAGAATATGAAGATTCCAAACTCTAGAAGAGGCAAGAAGGACATTTCCAAAAGGGATAACAATTTGGCCAGTCTAAAGATGAAGATTCCAAACTTTCAAGGAAAGAATGATCCCAAGATCTATTCGGAGTGGAAAAGACAGGATGAGCACGTATTTGATTGCCATAACTACTATGAGAAGAAGAAAGTAAAACTTGCAGTTGTTGAATTCATAGATTGTGCTAGTATTTGGTGGGAACAATTAGTGATAAATAGGAGGAATGGTGAGAGAACAATTCAGTCATGGGAAGAAATGAAGATGGTAATGCGCAAGAGATTTATACCTAGCTATTACTATAGAGATTTGCATAGAAATTTGCAAGGATTGGTTCAAGGGTCCAAGAGTGTAGAAGACTACTACAAAGAGATGGAGGTGACCATGGTTAGAGCAAACATAGAGGAGGACCAAGAGGCAACAATGGCTCGATTCATAGGTGGTTTAAACAAAGAGATTGTTGATGTGGTAGACTTACAACACTATGTGGACATAGAGGCATTACTTCATAAGGTCAATAAGGTTGAGAAACAACAAAAATCAAGAAAATCTAGTTGAACTTCTAACTCTTCTTGGAAATCAATTTGGAAAGACAAAGACACCAACTCAGCCTTGAAATCGAAGGGGATGCAAATCTAAAGGATTCAGTTGCTACTTCTAAACGTAAAACTAAAATTAAATCTTCTCTTAAATCTTGTGATATTAAGTGCTTTATATGTCAAGGGCTTGGACATATTGCTTCTTAATGTCTAACAAAAAAACTATGATCATGTTGGAGAATGGAGATATAGAGAGTGTCAGTTCAAGTGATGATGAACTGCTACCATTAGAGGATTGTTCTGATGTTGATGTTAAAGAACCCATGTATGGAGATGTGTTGGTATTGAGGTGTTCGCTAAATATTCAGTCCAAGAATGAAAATGTGGGAATCAATGTGAGCATATTTTCCATACTCGATGCCACATTAAAAACAAGGTTTGTAGCATGATTATTGATAGTGTTCGTTGTACTAACATTGCTAATACTTTGCTACTAGATAAGCTAACACCTTCAAGCATCCTAAACCATATAAGTTGCAATGGCTGAATAAATGAGGAGAAGTTAAGGTGGCCAAGCAAGTTTAGTGTCTTTTTTCTATTGGAAAATATAGAGATGAAGTTCTTTATGAAGTGGCACCAATGCATGTTGGACACATTTTTATTAGGCCATCCATGGCAATTTGAGAGGAAGGTTAGATATGATGGGTACACAAACTGTTACTCTTTTGTAGTTAATAATCAAACATTGTACTAAACCCTCTTAAACCTTTGCAAGCTTATGAGGATCAGATTAGGATAGCAAGTGAGTATAAAATGAGACGAAATTAGACTACTAAGCAAGAGGAAAAGAAAAAGAAAGAAAAATAGCAAATGAGAGAAAAGAAAGAGAGTGAGGCTGAGAGGAAAAATCAAGAGAGAGCTCTTCAAGAAAGAGAGAAAGGCAAGAAATTAAATGTAATTGCTGGAAAAAGTGAGGTAAGAGTGCTATGTTTGCAAGGCAGCCACTATTTGTACTTATGTATAAGGATATTTATTTTTGTAGTAATTACCTTAACCCTACTTTGCTTAGTGTGGTTGTTTCTTTGTTACAGGAGTTTGAGGACCTTTTTCTTGAAGAGATACCACATAGACTACCCCTTCAGAAGGCATTGAACATCAAATAAATTTCATACTCGAGGCTGCTATTCCTAATCGACCTGCCCATAGAGCCAATCCTGAGGAAACAAAGGAGACATAATGGTAAGTTAATGACATGGTGCAAATGGAATTTGTATGAGAGAGTAGTTCAGTTCCCGTAATCTTAGTCCCAAAGAATGCATGTTTGTAGATTGCCGAGCCATAAACAAAATAACAGTTAAATATAGACATCATATTCCTCTATTAGATGATAGACATCTTGATGAATTACATGGCTCAAGCTTGTTTTCTAAGACTGATTTAAAGAATGGATACTATCAAATTCACATAGAAGAAGGAGATGAATGGAAAATAGCGTTTAAAACTAAATATGGATTGTATGAGTGGTTAGTAATGCCCTTTGGTTTAACTAATGCACCTAGTACTGTCATGAGGCTTAGGAAACATGTCTTACGTGCTTTCATAGGAAAATTTGTGGTACTTGCTTTGATGATATTTTAGTTTATAACAAAATTTTAAATGATCATATGGAACACTTGCATTCTATTTTTAGTGTATTAAGAGAGAAACAATTGTATGGTAATCTTAAAAAGTGTACATTTTGCATGAAATCTGTTGTGTTTCTTAGATTTTGTGTTAGTTCCCAGGGTGTTAGTGTTGATGAAGAGAAGGTCAAGGCGATAAGGGACTAACCTACACCTATGAATGGGAATGAGGTGAGAAGTTTTCACGGTCTAGAATTTTTCTATCGAAGGTTTGTTAAAGACTTTAGATTGCTGCACCTTTGAATGAACTTGTTAAAAAGAAAGTTGTTTTTAAGTGGGATGATGTGCATGATCAAGCTTTTAATATATTGAAAGATAAGCTAAATAATGCACCTTTGTTGTGTTTGCCCCATTTTGATAAAGCTTTTAACTGATGGCATGGTAGTTGGTGGCTGGTGGTGGTGGAACTGGTGGCTAGTGATGGTGATTTGAAAATTGGACAGTTTTAGTCTTATCGAGTGAAAACAAAATAGTCGATTTCTAACTCATGTTATGGACAATTGGCTAGATCAAATGGGATGAAATTGGATGTCAAATTAAAGTTCAAGATGTGAACTACAACTTTGGTGAAGGAATCGTGGCAAGATAATGTCTAGAAAAAAGGTTATGAATTTTCTTGATAGATTGGTTCTGGATTAGGAAAGTGCTGAAACTACGGGTTCAACAATTCGGCGATTTCAAAGTGCATTTCTGGGCAAACAGCTGGGAATTTGGGAGTGGTTCTTGAGGCTAAATTGAAGTTCAAGAAATGAACTATAACAATGATGAAGGAAGTTTCTCGATCTAATGAGTAAAAAAAAGATATGAATTTTCTTGAATAAGTCATTCTAGAAATGGAAAGCTGGAATTGTGGAAATCGACTGGCAAATTAAATGGGTGAAAGATAGGTGATTGTTTTTGGAAACAAACAAAACCCTTTAGTTTTTAGAAACTAATAAAACCCAAATGATAACATTGAATTGCAAATGCAAATTCTCTCTCACTTTGATAAAAAGGATCTGAATCTAATAAGAGTTTTTACAATGCAATATATAAGGAAATAAAAGCAAATGAATGGTCATGAAGGAGAACCACATGTCGGTTTCTCTTCAGCCATTAAAACAACAATATAATGACATATTTAAGGAAACTACATAATTAAAATTGAGCTGGTAATTTAAGTCTCATAAGGGACAAATAAAACAAGATAAATGCATTTTATTCACCAAGCTTCAGCCGAGATTGAGCTGAACTTGGGCTGAGATCTTGGGCTTCAAATATCATCAAAGAGTGAAACATAAGCTGGGCTTTTCTACCGAAATAACATCAAGAAAATGGGCTTCAAAAATCATGCATTTATGAGTCCCAAAGGACTTGAGTAAAACCTGCAGCTTTAGGCTTAAATTTGGCTCTTCCTCAAGCTCCTCTTCTCCAACCGAATTACTATCATCACTATCATTTGAACTTGTTGGACCAAGACCCATTTTATAAATGTATTCCAAGGCTGCATTTGATGGACCTCCATCACTTTTAGAGTTGAATGTGATGCATCTAGAATTGGAATAGGGGCTGTATTGATGCAAGACTTTAAACCAATTGCTTATTTTAGTGAAAAGCTAAATGGCCAGCATTGAATTATCCTACTTATGGTAAAGAACTATATGCATTATTAAGAACTCTTCAAATATGGAAACGCTACTTGTGGTCTAGGGAATTCATCATTCATTATGATCATGAGAGTTTAAAGTTCTTGAAATCCCAAGGTAAGCTCAATAAAAGGCATGCCAAATGGCTGGAGTTCATAGAAACGTTTCCTTATGTCATCAAGACAAACATGGAAAGGAGAACATTATGGCTGATGCATTGTCTAGAAGGTATGCATTACTTACTTCTTTGCAAACTAAACTACTTGATTTTGAATTGATTAAAGAATTATATGCAAATGATTATGATTTTGGCCAAGTGTGGGATGCTTGTTCTAAGTGTGTGTTTGTTGACTTTTATATGCATGAAGGATTTTTATTTAAGAAAGATAAATTGTGTGTACCTACTAGTTCTATTCGTGAATTACTTGTTAGGGAAACTAATGGGGGCAGTTTGACGGAGCATTTTGATGTCCAAAGACTTTGGATATATTGCAGGAACATTTTTATTGGCCTAAAATGAAGCATGATGTGCAATCTGTTTGTGATAAGTGTATAACATGTAAGCAAGCAAAGTCAAGAGTAAAACCACATAGCTTATATACCCCTTTACTTATGCCTACTTAACCTTGAATTGATATTTTTATGGATTTTGTCATAGGTTTACCAAGGTCTCAAAGTGGTAAGGACAACGTATTTGTTGTTATTGATCGGTTTAGCAAAATAGCTCATTTTATTACATGTTTTAAAACCAATGATGCAACACATATTACTTATTTGTTCTTTAAAGAAGTTGTTCGATTGCAAACCCAAGACAATTGTTAGTGATAGAGACGTTAAGTTCATAAGTCATTTTTTTGCGCACTTTATGAACTAAGTTAGGAACTAAACTCTTTTTTTTTAATTGTTGTACATTCCAAATGGATGGGCAAACTGAAGTAGTTAATAGAACACTCACTACTTTGTTGCGTGCTATCATACATAAGAACTTAAACAATGGGAAAGGTGTTTGCGACATATTGAGTTTGCCTACAATAGGTCTGTTCATTCTACTACCTCCTTTACTTCCTTTTGACCTTTTGAAGTTGTATATGGCTTTAATCCTTTATCTCTTTTAGATATTTTACCTTTGCTTACTGATGAACATGCTAATCTTGATGGGAAGAAAAAGGAAGATTTTTTGAAGGATTTACATGCCAAGGTTCGTGCTAACATTGAAAGGAAAATTGAACAATAAGCAAGACAACCTAAAAAGAGGGGGAGGTATAAAAGTTATTTTTGAACCTGGAGATTAGCTGTGGGTGCATATGAGGAAGGAACGATTTTCCACAGAAAGGAAGTCCAAATTGGAGATTGACCTTTTCATGTCTTAGAGAGGATTAATGACAACACCTATAAGCTCAATTTTCCAATCAAATATAGTAATGTTGGTGCTACTTGTAATGTTGCTGATTTATATTTGTAAAATGTAGGTGATTCGAGGAAAAATCCTTTTAAGGAGGGGTGGAGTGATCGGGATCAAGATACTGACCGAATGGCTCTAGAAGATGATAGCAAATTTCCCCAAGACCTATTGTAAGGTATTGGACGTCCAATGAATAGAGCAAGAACAAAATGACCGAAAGAAGTTTTGCAAGGATTAATCATGGAGATGCAAGAAAAGAAGGTTGTTATTGAATGTGCTAAGGCATTACCAAGATTAATTACTTATGTTCATGTACAAAATGTTGGAAAAAAACTTAGAACATGGTGAACAATGCTTATAATCTAAGAAACAAGGCTAATAATCATGCATGGGTTTGAAGGAAACCCAATCTGCATAATTAAGATGCAATCAGCATGTGGGCTAGTTATGTTGATTTAATTAAGCCCAAAGTTACCTTTTTGTGTGAATAAGGCCTTATTAAGACTTGTTCCTTAATAATTTCGTCCATATCTAGATAAATCAAGTTGTTTCCTTAAAAAAAATTGAGGTATATTCTAGCAAGATTTGCTTGTTCTTTTGCGTTCTTGGTGGAATACAAATCTAGCTTATCGAAGGAGTGACCAGCCTTTGTAGTGTCTTAAGATTTGAGTTTTAAGTACTTAGTTTCCTTAAGGTTCTAATATGATTATTTAACTTGTTTCCTAGGAATTTGGGCATGCATAGTAAATGGATCAAGAGTTCCTAGGGCAGGTCGCCTAGTGGGTTCGTATTATTACATTTGATGCATTTTATGAAATATACTTGGAACTAAACTCGTGTTTTCTACTATTGCACCACATCAAATGGATAGACAAACTAAAGTAGTTAATAGATTACTACTTTGTTGCATGCTATAATTCACAAAAATTTGAAACATTGGGAGAATTATTTATAGCATATTTAGTTTGCAATAATCATTATGATCATTCTAATACTTCTAATTCTCATTTTTAA
Organism: Erythroxylum coriaceum; assembly: GCA_026874005.2. Taxonomy (NCBI): domain Eukaryota; kingdom Viridiplantae; phylum Streptophyta; class Magnoliopsida; order Malpighiales; family Erythroxylaceae; genus Erythroxylum; species Erythroxylum coriaceum. Next base: position 1,294 of record JANQAP020769204.1, on the reverse strand, counting down.
ATTGTTTATGGCTTTAATCCTTTGACACCTTTGGATATATAGCCTTTACCCACTAATGAGCATGCTAATTTGGACGGTAAGCATAAGGTAGATTTTGTTTGGAATTTACATGCTAAGGTAATAAGAGCAATATGCAAGGCAAGACAATAAGGGCCAAGTTAAAGTTACGTTTACACTAGGAGATTGGGGGGTTTTGTGTTCAGTTGTAGAAGAAATAATTTCCTACTTAAAGGAAATCAAAGTTACAGCCTCAAGGAGAGGGACCTTTTCAAGTGTTGGAGAAGATCAACAATAATGCCTACAAGTTTGAGTCACTAAGTAGTCATGGTAATGTAAGTGCTACTTTTATTACTGCTGATTTATATTTATATGATGTAGGTAATCCAAGAAGGATCCTTTTAAGAGGGACAGAATGATGGAGGTCAAGTTCGTGTATCTAACCATTCTCATCTTCCTTTGTAAGGAACTGGATGTTCAATGAAATGATCAGAAACCAAGCTTATGAAGTAAGCGGTTTAAAGGTTGATTTGTGAAATTCAAACTAAAGAGAGGAGGCTTTTCATGAAGACCATAATGTGTTTCCAAGACTTATCACGTTTTTACAATTTGAAGAAGTGAATACATGTTAAAATGAGTAACCAAGCTTTAAAGGCTTAAATTCATATGTTTATTAGGTCTAATTCACTTATGAGATACATTATAGCTTGTTTAGTAATGTTTAGTAAAAAGATGTATTAGTAGCTATTTTTAGGAGTCCTTCTTTAACTATGATTTTTTTCTTATTTTATTTGATTTCCTTTCTTATTCTTGACTCATTTTTAATAGGGATGTCTAACACGCACCACAGAATTGAAAGATTGAAAAGTTCGGATCCAAGGAAAGAAGAAGATGATAGATTCGAATTAACTAAAATTAAATCTGATACATAGGGTTTCAAATTTACCTACTAGACAAAGAACTTGTCTCGAGCAACTTAGATAATGGGTAAATAACAAACCAAGAAAACTGTTTAGGATCAAAATCATGCCACAATCTGATTTCAGTTGATAAGTGATGTTTAATTCCTAAGTTGAAAAGACAAGAGGGGTTTCTTCTCTCAATATGGCCGGCGGCTCACAAAAGATAATTTGATAAAAAAAAGTCTTTTTCCTAACTCTAAAGAGGGTATTTATATCTAGGCCAAATAATAAAAGACCTAGGCTAAATAATATATGGAAGCTCAAAATAAATATAACTTAAAACAAGTCCAAAAATAGAATAATAAAAACATGCCTAGGCCTAGTCCAGCGTGCGC
>JANQAP020768994.1:0-12604 GCA_026874005.2 Erythroxylum coriaceum | reverse complement strand
ATTTGTTAACTTTTTTCAACTATCACACATAGTTCGTAATAAAATTGTCAATTAATTACATATTTTTAATCATATTAAGGACCAGGGGCATTTTTGTCATTGTCACCATTTTTTCGTTCTGTCCACTGCAACCAAACACACTCTGTCCTCGAGACGAAGACAGAAATTTCTGTTCTGTCTACCACAACCAAACACCTCACTGTCTCCAGCTTTTGTTCCGTTCCGTCTTGTTCCGTTCCGTCTGCAGATACTGGAGACAGGAACCAAACGTAGCGTTAGTGTTCGAAGGTAATTGGGTGGCTAATAAAGGATTCGCCACTCTTGATAGAAGGAGAGGATACCCATGGCCTCTTGTTGGGGTCATTACTCAGGAGTCTCTAGCTAGAGCAGTTATGTGTCATTAAGAGAGTCTTCAATGACACATAGAGTAATGAGATCCCAGGATAAGAACTAATATCACTTGGACTAGATGTGACGTAGTCAATCTAGTAAGAGTTGAGACATAGCCCATACTCTAAACCAAGTGGGGTATAGTATGGTGAAAGGACGAATTACATGGTAATTGTCTATAGAAAGGTTCATAAGTTAGAGAATTAACTATTGAAGAGTTCATGTGTTTAATCTACTTATATTCAAAAAAATTGACATTATGAAACCCTTCATAATTTGCTTGAATTAAGAGTTAATTCAAGTACCTAAAATAACCGAGAACTTAAGGGTCATGCGCATAAAAGATCAGATGAAAAATATAGTGTGTATGGCTAATTTTAATGATCCTGGCCAAAGGCAAGCCTATTTTTTTAAGTAGGTCACAATCGTGGGTCATTAGCCACGATCATGACAGAGGGCACGAATGAGTACATAAGTGAGTTCTTCACTTATACACAAGGTCTTACCACTTCTTACATACCCAAGTGAGAGCATAAGGGCTCTAGAAGAGTTCTAGAGTGAGAGAGAGGTATCAAGAGTCTTGATCTTGTAATTTATGCAATTATTGCATGAATCAAAGTGCATACAACAAGAGTCTTGATCTATCTTCTATCATTTTCAGCATCTACTAAAATTCATCTAGTTTGATGCTCAAATAACCCTTATACATTGTTTTGTCTTGATCTTTGTATGTTCTTGGGTGATCAAAGAAGGGTTTAGTGTTTTTAGTAACCTAAATAAGGAGAAGAAACAAGAAAGGAGGAGAAACAAAAGGTAAAAATGTTTTATATTTCATATTTTTTACATATCCATACATGCATGTATGATTCTGTGTTTTTTGGGTTGTTATGGTGTTAGAATCTAGATTCTGACACTTCTGCTGCATTCTCATGCATGTAATGCAGCATCCATAGCAAACCCAACATTATCCAACTTACGAACCTTTCCATAGATAATTACCGTGCAATTCATCATTTCACCATACTATACCGTACTTAGTTTGGAGTATGGGCTACGTGTCAACTCCCACTAGACTGACTACATCACATTTAGTCCAAGTGATGTTAGTTCCTGTCCTAGGATCTCATTACTCTATGTGTCATTAAAGACTCTCTTCATGACACATAGTTGATTTAGCCAGAGACTATTGAGTAATGACCCTGACAAGAGGCCATGGGTATCATCTCCTTCTATCAGGAGTAGTGAATCCTTTATTGACTAACGCAATTACCTTCGAATACCAATAGTTGTACCCAATCATCATCCTATAAGCGACCTAGTCTTGAGGCAACAAGGAATGATGTGAAAGTACAGGATCAGTATCCAAGGTATCCTTGAGTACCTTAAGACTAAGGATATTTGCATCATTGCTATGATGAGATTGATCATTGACATTTGATAGATCTTCCATATGATAATGTCTTCAAATGTACTTTTTACTTTTATGAAGCATCCATATGTTAACTCTAAACATCTTATACTTACAATTTGTGAGATTCACTACTTGATCAAGTTCAAAGAATAAAACATGTGCTAGTCTATTTAGATTAATAATGTCCTGTCTTATTAATCCTATGACTAGGGATTATTTAAATACTAACATAATTGCACATGATAGGAATCTCATTATCATGATCTCATCATGATTTCTTTCATGCTATATTTTGTATTATAGACTTCATTAATTCGATTTAAGATCGACATCAATTCATATATAAACGAATATCAAATTAATGAAAATTACCTTTCGCTTTATTAATTAAAATAAAGTTTATGCAAAAGTGCTAAAGTTGATTGCCTTTAGAGCACTACTCTAACAAGTTTATTATTGAATTATACAAGAATGCAATCAAATCATGAAATTCATCTAATAAAAACAATCAACTAAATTATCATTAAATCAAAATAAAATCCTGAAGGAGAGTTTAGAACATCATAAATATTCCAAATCCTATCATCATACTATCCATCTCAATTTTATACATAAATAAAATCGAAATGAAAAGGAAATAATGATTTAGAATAGCCAACGGAAGGCAGCAACATTGGGAAACCTTTTGATCTAGTAACCATGTCGAGTTAGCTTCGCCTTCCTCTTCTTTCTTCTTTTTTTCTCTCTCTCAGTATTCTCTCTTTAAGGTTTTAAGTGTGGCTCATAAAAAAGCTCCTTTATGCTCCTCTTAATGTTCTTTAAATAGTCTTTTATGTTTTGAGTAACCCTAGGGTCTTTTCAGGGTCTGAAAGATACAAAAAGTCCCTCAAAAAGTGAAGTTTGTAAGCGACTGCGTGTTTGCTCGACACAGGCCACGATTATGGCCCATATCTGAGCCATTTAATCGTGGCCCACATCTTTGTTTTAGTCCGAATATATTCCGAAACTGCTCCATTCTTTGATATTGACCGTGAAACACTAGCAAATACATCATCGTACCTCAAAAATATAATATTTAAGCTCAAAAGCTTGTACTAACCTATAAAACATTTAAAACATAAATAATTAACAAACTAACATGATTTTATCCTAAATGTGTCATGCCATGACAAATCATGCATGACTGTGAGCTGGTTCAACACTCTTTATACTCTTAATTTTATGTATTTTATTATCTTCTCTTATTCTAATCCTTCTCCTTCTTGCTCCATGAAGACAAGTGTGTGTGAATCTCAAGAATACGGCTCAAATATAGTGCTTTCGACTTACTTTAACTCTTTCATTTTTGAATTGTACCAAAAATCAAATATGAACTAAACTGAGTATCTTAAGCATTTTCATTTCATTAATCACTAAATGTTATAGAATAAATGTATAATCAATTAAGCACATACCAATTTCCTCCACACTTAGCTTTTGACTGTCCTTGGGCAAAACAATATATTCAAAATCATAGACCTAAAATTGTTTGCTCATTTTCCATATCTTCCAAGAATATATAGTCATAAGCAAAGATGCATAACTTTCAAAAACCATAGCAAGAAGTCGACATTCAATGCTTCTACTCATGATCAATCAACATTTATCACCTTTAAAAACTTGACAATCTAGAGATTTACTTGGATAAAATGTGTTTAAAAAAGATATATTCATGAGTACACTCAATTACCATTCATGATCATAACATTCCGCAACTTTGCAAATCATTTCATTTTTCCACCACTAAGGTTCACATGCATAATCATGAATCAAAGGACTTTTCAAGGTTAAAATGTGGACAAAAGTAAGGTGAGATGTATTTGGGAAAAGTAGCATGAAAGTCATCAAAGCTAGTGAAATAAGAAAAACACTTAACATAACTCAAGTGTAAAACCAACGTTCACTCATAATTTTATACATCAACTATGATGAATGGAAAAACTATGTTTCCTAGCTCAAATTCAAACTCTCACACCACAAACCACATAAAGCATAAACAATTAGAAGGAATCACTCATACAATTGGTAACAATTCATTGAAACTATAAGGAGTGATTCTTAAAAGCCACATCTACCTTATATGCATCATATTCAAATTACCCATTCAATACAACTTTAGGAGGAGACATTAATTATAAATAACTTTGCAAAGCAATTGCCTTTCCTCGTAGACACTTTTATTTAAACTTTTTTCTTTTTCTTTTCATTTTCTTTTTTCTTTTCTTTGGCTTTTTTATTTTTCTTACATTTTCTTTTCATTTAAAAATTGAAATAATTTACATCAACATCATAATTTCATTGATAAGAAATAAAATAACATTAACCATCCCACACCCCCCACACTTATACTCTTATACATCCACAATCATTAACAATCAACAAATGCTCCACTAGCTTTAAGGCTTTGGTAGGACATTTGGTTAGGTTTAAAGCTTGTAATATGGTTAGCACCAAAAGAAAGGCTAATAAAGCTCTAGAGGGCTTAACAAAGGGAAAATTCACATCAAAGGGTAGACTATTTGGCTAATGCAGTTTATAAGAAAAAAGAATGCCTATATCATTTCCATGTTAATGCATGTGATAAAAATGTGGTCTTGAATAGAAAATCAAAGCAAAGTCAGGATGTACATGTCAAGAAGGTCACACATAAATAAAAGACAATGAGACTGATATGGATGTGTCAGTTTATAAAGGCTCAAAATCTCATTGGGTTCTATCTACCACTAGTCACTACTTTTCTAAAAATAATGAATATTGAGCAATAACAGAAGTAAAAGTACATGATCAAATTGCCACGAATTTTTTTAGTCAATTCACTCTCTAACTATGACTATATAGTCCTAGAAGCAATAGAAAAATGAGAAATTGTTTGTTTGTTTGTTTGGTTCTCTCTCTCTTTTTATTGAAAACTTAAAAACAAGTAGGAAACAAACAAACTTAACAAAACATATGCATATAAGAAATAAATGCAAAAATGTAAAGGAAAAGAAATGAACTTCCCTTAGGTTTCATCCCAAATAGTGCCTTTGTTTATTGTTATTGGCTAAACTCCTTTTTATCCTCATTACATGACAAAATTGTGATCTTTGGGTGTCACAATCACTTCCTCCAATTAAGGTTCATTAGGATAGGGTCTCAGTTGATGATCATCCACTTTTAGCATCTTCCTTATTTTCAAATTTCCAATCTCTACTGAGTCCATAAACTTTGGAAATATCTCGAATGTCTTTTCATCTTTTTCTTCTTCATTTATGTTCTCCAATCTACTATGTAAAGGTGAAGGGTTAGTCTTAAAAATAATTAGAAATTCAGTATCTACCTTCGAGCTAAAAAATGAATCCTTTTCTACTTTGGGCTCCTCCTCAACTTCTTTTTCAGAAGCAATTGTTTGAGTAGTGCTCACTAGATTCTCAAGATCCTTTCCACTCTGTAACATTTCCATATTAACATTGTTTGGGTACACCTCGGATTGATATGGTTGCATCTCTTTGCTTTGTGATTCTAGGTGGTAGAGAGCTTCCATCATTTGACTCATCTGGCTTACCAAGTTTTGGATTCTAAAACATGTTTCCTAGTATAATTGTAGTATACCCTATTGAAATTGAAGATTGTTAGCAGTCATAATATTAAGTAAGTCTTCCAAAGATGTACCTAATCATGATAAGAAGCTTCTGGTCTATACGGGAATTGCTGTGTGTCCTGTATACCAACAAGGTAGTAATTCTATTGATTATCCCATCCATAACTAAATTTTGTACGATCACTCCAAACATGGTTATAAGATTAGGAATATGAGTTATAGAAAAACTTACTTCCGTCCATATAATTTTAAAAATTTTTTAACACACAAATACTAAACAAAAAGTGAAAAGATCAAGAAACAAATGTAAAAATAATTATGAACAAATATATATATATATATCTACTTAAAATCAAAAACTAAAACTAAAACACTACACTCCCCGGTAACTATGCCAAAATTAACGTAGCATGTCGTAACACTACTGAAAATAAGTATACCTATAATTATTATAGTGGTGAGTCTAGGTCAATCTCACAAAGAGTATTTACTTAGCTTTTGTTATAAAAAGAATTGGTGTTTAGGTATAGGGGTTTGTTTGTTTTCAAATAAGAAATTAAAGTGAAACTAAACTAATGAAAACAAATTAAAGAAAACATACAAAGATGATAAAAAGTGATGGATACAATAGGGACCCGGTCATCAGTTCAATCTTAACCTACATACAATTAAACATAGTTCAATGAACTGTTGTTCTCATACCTCTCCTAGCAACTATTAATTGTAGGTTAACGATAAGCTCTATTAACCCCGATTTTCCCTTATATTGTGCTTAATTAAGAGACACTCATTAATTAAACCTAACTATCAAACAAACTAGGATATGATCTCTATATTTAATTAGACATCTGTATTATGATTTAGTAAAATAGATTAATCAAGGTAACAAACACAAAAGCTTGAGTCATTTAACCTAGGTTATATTATCCCAAATGATTACAAACCATTAGTTGCCACAATCAAATCTTAACATAATAATTACAGATTATATTAAAGATTCTAGTAATGGGTTCATAATAAAATAATCTAATGAATGCATTAAGATAAGCTTAACACAATATCTAAGCAATAAACCTAGGATAACATAATCAATTCCTACGAGAGTAAGAATAACAAACATAATGAAAAATATGCTTAATAGAGTTCTTCGGCGTCGATGTTACCTCCAAACTGGCGTCAGGAAGCTAGCTCTCCATGGTTCTCGAAAGGAATGGAGCTTTTCCCCTTTTCTCTTTAAAATCTAGAGCTCACTCCCTTAAAATGAAAACATAATTAAAGCATGTCTATTTTAACAGCAACACATTATTTTAAAACCAAAAACTTAGGGTTCGGGTGAGTTAGACATTTTTTACGGGTGTGCATAATGGTGTCATGTTGGTGAGCCACCTTAGTTGAGGCTCACAATTTGCATGTGTCTTATGGCCATGACAAATCATGCACGTTCATAAGCATGTTCAACAGTCTTCATGCTCTCCATTTTATATATTTTCTTGTCTTCTCTTACTCTATTCCTTCTCCTTCTTGCTCTATGAAGACAAGTGGGTGTGAATCTTAAAAAGATGACTCAAATATAGTGCTTTAGACTCATTTTAACTCTTTTGCTTATGAATTGTTCCTAAAATCAAATATGAACTAAAATGATTATCTTAAGCATTTTCATATCATTAATCACTAAGTGTTATGGAATAAATGTACAATCAATTAAGAACATAACGAAAATTTACAACTCAAAGTCTCAACCTTATCTTTCAACCCTAGATTTCTAAAATTTCAAAATTAGAAGTATCGAGGTGCACTAACAATCCTAGAGCAGAGACATTAAAATTAGATACCTTCATCTTATGAACAAATCTAAAAAGGAGGTCCAAAGTTCGTAACATCATCATGCATACCTTAACCCGATACTTAAGTTTTTCCCTTTGCTTATGAGTGTTTAGCTCTTTGTTTGATTCTTGGCAGCATTAATAAGTGTTTACCTACAAAAGCAACCAAGAACACACAAAAATACAAAAAAGAAACATCCAAAAATGTTAAAAGAGAAAAATTGCACAAAATCTTGTAAAACCAACTCTAAATATGAGAGATTGGAGTGGAAATTACTAAATAAGTGTGGAAGGAATGAAAATCTAGTTAAAAGGTGCAAGAAATAAATGAAAACCCTAAGGGAAATGAAAAAAGAAGTAAGAGAGTTTAAGAGTGGCTTTGCAATTTAGAGAGATAAAGTTGGTGAAGTAGATGAAAAAAATGATGAATATAAGGTGTTAAGACTGAAAAGGGAGAGGTAGAATAAGGTTAGGAATTGATAATTCACATATAGGCTGGCTATCCAGTAAGGCACAGTCGCAATTGTGACTCATGCTCTCAGTCACAATTGTGCCTGATATGTGTTTAAATTTTGATTCATTTGATCTACTACACTTAGTGATTAATGCCTTAAAAATGCTTAAGATACTCACTTTAGCTCATATTTGATTTTAGGTACATTTCAGAGCGAAAGAGCTAAAGTGATTCAAACGCACTACATTTGAGTCATTTTCTGAAGATTCACAATCATTTGTCTCCATAAAGCAAGAAGAAAAGGATTAAAAGTAATAAAAGAAAATTAAATGCCATGAAAGATGAGACATATGCTGGAAATACAAAGAAGAATAAGATTAAAGTAAGAAAAAGAAAAGAAAATGAAAAGAAATGAAGAAAGAACCACTAAAATGTCTCATATCCATGTTGGAAATGTTACACAATCGTGAGTGTGTGTGTCACGACTGTGTAACAAGATGCATGGGCGTGAGGATAGTGATTTCCATAAACTGAAGATGATGCAATGTGACCAGTTGTTTCTCACATCAATGCTAACGAATTCTCATTCCATCCAGCTCCTATGCATCCTTCTCACGGTGACAGTCAGCCCATGCATACTTCTTGATAGCCCCTACCTTCTTATGGTGATGCCATGCCATGCTTCTTTGTTACCAGCAATCCATGCATGTTTCTAGCTCCCATGAGAAGCTTTTCACGAGTGTGCCATATTAAGTCACACTTATGAGAAATAACTCATGGGCATGAGAAGGGCCAGGTGTCCCATAATTGGTCAGGCTAACTTCCTGATGCTGATTCAACAGGGATATCAAAGCCAAGTCACGGTTAAGTTATTTCATTCTTTTAACATTCTAATCTCTTTACAGATTGTTGTGTTGTTAATGTTGATTGAGTTGGGCTTTGGATAGATGATCTTAATATGTTATTTTGATTGTTCTATTTCGAACCTATTGCTATAATGTTGAACGTAATCAGTAATTATTGCATTTGATGTTTGTTAGTAGCATCTAATGATCATGAATTGTTAAGAACAACATAACTTAGGTTAGATAACCCAAACATGTGAGGTTACTACAGATATTGATCATTTTCCACTTCGTTATGCTGCTACCAAATTGAATATAGAGATAGTATCCTAGGTTATTCGGTAGTTAGGTTTAGTTAATGATCGTATCTTAATTAAACACAACCTAAGGGAAAATTGGGATTAGTAGAGCGTATTGTTAGTCTTAGATTAATAATTCAAAGAGAGAGTAAATATGTTAGGATGATGGAATATGCTTGATTGTGTTTAGGCTGAGATTGAACCCAGAATCAGACCTTACTCATATTCGACGCTTTAATCATTTTCTATTGCTTACTTTAATTTGTTTTTGATAGTTTACATAGATTTTATTTTCCAAATTGATTAAAATTGAAAAACACTCTTTTTATATTTTCCTTGTATCAATTAATTTTGTTATGGAAATTAACCAAGCAATCCTTGTGGATTCGATCTCGACTCACTAGAACTACAAATTTTAGTTTGCAAAGTTAGGTAAATTTTGCAGTGCACCCGACATGTGCTATCAAATTTTGGTGTCATTGTTAGGGAGAGTGTTAATTTAATTTTGTTTTTGATTTTAATTGGTATTTTGTGTATATATTTGTTTATAATTGTTTCTTTTTGCAATTTGTTAATTTTTAAACGATTGTTAGTGCTAGTGTATAGTAGTGACCATATCTCCTCGTAAAGAACTTGAGCAGCTTGATCCAAAGATTGAGAGAACATTACAGAGATTACATAGGGAAGTAAGATTAACTCTAGTAGAAGAATCTGAATCTGAATCTAAAGACACGAAGGCAAACCCGAGAACTCTGAGGGAGTTGGCTATGCTAGATTTAACTTAAATACCATTATGCATAACATTTCTGAATTTTGTTGAACATGTTACCTTTGAGTTAAAGTCTAGACTAATACATTTATTACCTAACTTTCATAGTCTTATAGGTGAGGATGCAAATAAACATCTTAAGGAGCTTGATGTGGTTTGTTTAGGCATGAGGCCTCTCGGGGTGATGGACGCGTAGATCATTTTGAGGGCTTTCCCATTCTCACTCAAGGTGTAGCTAAGGATTGGTTATTTGATTTACCAGCTAAAAGCATAAATACATGGCTAGAGATGAAACAACTATTCTTGGAATTCTAGACTCAAAGGTAACAAGTATTCGAAAGGAGATTTGTTGCATGAAGTAGCATAACAAAGTGTCTCTTTACGAGTACTAGGAGCAGTTTAAGAAGTTATGGGCTAGCTGTCCATGCCACAACATACCAAAGAAACTCCTTATCTAATATTTCTATGAAGGACTGTTACCAATGGAGAGGAGTTTTGTTAATGCAGCGAGTGGTGGGACACTTTGCCAGAAGACTCCCATTGAAGCCAGGATCCTACTCGAGTAAATGGTTGCTAACACACAACAATTTGGCACTCACAATGATGTTCGAAGAGTAAATGAGGTAAGTAATTCATCCATTGAACATCGTTTAGATGAACTAATATCTTTTGTTAGATAGATTGTAGTTGGATAGGCACAAGTGAAAGCATGCCGAATATGTTCAAACACAAGCCATCCAACTGATGAATGCCCAACATTACAAAAAGGAAGTATAGAGTATGTGAATGCTACAAGAGGGAATTTCCCGAACTAATAAAACTTGTACTCGCAAACATACAACCCAGGCTAGAAGGATCATTCCAATTTGAGCTACAGAGGGAGCAAACAGTAGAATTACTTCTAGAATCAATCGTAAGGAGCACAAAGATTTCAATCAAGGCCACAAGGAGGACAAGGAGCCTTTTCTTCCAATTCAGGTAATTCTGTAGGTTAATTTATTAAGACTTTTATTACTAATAACCTGTAACTTCATCAAAATATGCAGCAACAGATTCAATAGAGTATGCAATAATAGCTTCAACAAAGTATGTTGCAATTTTAGCAGAGCATCTAGTAACAGTTGCAGCAAGGTTTACAACAAATCCAGCAAGAAACAAAGTAAGCACATAGAAATTGGAAAACCAAATGGGTTAGATGGTAGTGAGGCTCAATCGTCTCGAGTCACAAAGTGGAGGAAATTTGCCATCCCAACCAGAGGTGAACCTAAAGAATGTTAGTGCCATAACCTTGTGGAGCAAAAAGGAGATTGAGGGTCCCAAAAGAACTCCAATGAGGATTACTACCGAGGAAGAGATCGAGAAAGAGTTAGGGAAAGGAAGATAATTTGTCATCGAGTACAAAGGTAAATTTAAAAAATTCCAATATTATTAAAACTAATCCTCTAACTTTTCCAAGAAGATTGAAAAAATGGAACAAGGAGGATAAGGATAAAGAGTTATTGGAGGCTTTTTGGAAAGTGAAATTCAACATATCCTTGCTTGAAGCAATCGAGAAAGTAACAGGGTACACCAAATTCCTTAAATAGCTATGTATACATAAGAGGAAAATAAAGGGTGATGAGAAAGTAATGATGCGTGAGAATATGTCTGTATTATTTAGAAAGAAGATGCCTCCAAAATGCTGGGATCTAGCTATGTTTACCATTCCTTGTAAAATTGGGAATACTGTGATTAATAGAGCTATGTTGGATTTGGGTGCTTTGATTAATGTAATGCGTTGTTCAATTTATGCTTCTTTGAATTTAGGTTTTTTGAAAGAAATGAGTGTGGGAATACAATTAGCTAACTGCACTAATTCTTATCATTACAAGGAAAATGCCATTTTGCAATGGAAATTACCGACAGAAAACATAAACATTCCGTTGGTAATACATATTATTGACGAAATTTAGCGACAGATGAAAGCGTCGTAGAATCGACCGTAGCTAATACTTACCAACGGTCAAAGTAGATTATGTTGGTAACTTTACCGGCAGTATATTTGTTACCGTCGATAAATTTACTGTCAGAATATTATCTTACCATCGATAAATATACCGGCAGTTTACTCTGTGCTTGACCGTCAGTACCATTTAGCGACGGTTGTTTTGTTCCGTCGGCATATTTACCGATGGTGACAAACTTACCTTCAGTATATTTGCTAAAAGCTTTACTGACAAATATGAATTTTTGTCAGTAATTCCTTCTACCGTTGCTAACGGAAGAACTCGTGGACTGTCGGTAATTGGTCATGTATTTACCGACAGACATTTCTTTCTATCAATAAATGTGTTGCTTACTTTTTTTTAAAATATATAATATATATTTTCATTATATTTAAATTATGGTTAATGCGTAATTTTAATAATTATAAATTTATAATATACATTTAATTTGCTGAAATAGAAATTTTGGTTAATGATTAAAAGTTAAAATATTTTAATTGATAATAAAAACATTACATTGTAAATAATAAGTATTTGTAATACAAACTAAAAGACCAAAAATACACTATTGGTCTGGAGATGGCGGATGCTCTGGTTGGCCCCTACACTTCAACTCATCCACCTCTTGACGGAACTGAGCGATGAACTGCATCGACTGTTGCAACTATTCCAACGTCTGTTGCAACTGAGTCGATAATGTCTACACCATGCTCTCAAGTGCTTCCACTTGACTGGTGGTGGACCGCCTAACGGATGCTGCTGTACTGGACATGGAGGATTACAAATAACAAGTGTTCACAAATGAACCTAGGCCGAATATCCTCCCACGATAGTCCCTACCACCCACTGCTTCAAAATAAGTTTCAGTGTCATCAACATCTTCAGATTGTTGAGACTGTCGTTCATTGCTTTGTTGTATTTGGTCCTATCAGAAAGCAATGATTATAATTAGTAAGTGATAATTATTAAGCATTATTAATATTAAATCATAAATTTCACATACATTGAG
>JANQAP020768783.1:0-12607 GCA_026874005.2 Erythroxylum coriaceum | reverse complement strand
CAAGTAGGTGTCATGTTGATATTCCTTTTTGTCTACTATTATAGAAGAGTTATATTTAGCATATCATTGGATTAATAACATCAATATTGGTATTGTTGGGCAATTCCCTGTTACAATTGAAATTCGGTGGCTTTGGGTTACTGGACACAATGTAACTTATTTTTTGCAATTCTCTTGTCACTAATACTTCTTGTAATTACAAAGAGAATTTTTTTTATGAGCTTTAGAGTGATGTCAATATATGAGTGGGGTTATACAAGATAAATAAAAAATTGTCCTATCGTCTATCCAAGGGACAACATTTGATTAAGGGAAAAAGGAAGCAACAAAGAATTGATGAATGGTAAATTATTGTTGTTGTCTAATTATAGATGGTGACTGAGTTCTTAAAACCTAATTAGGCACTATCACTAATAATTTAATATATTTCTTTTCATTTTTTAGACTCAGGGAATGAGAATAGGAGTGGTTCCATATAGGAGTACATTAGCTGCTTTGAGAAGAATAGCTCATAAGGAGGGTATTTGAGGATTGTATAGGTACTTTGTTATATACTGGATAGCATTGGACTTGAATGCAATTTTAAATGGTAATACTTTGATCTTGTTTTGTGGTAATTAGTGGTCTTGTGCCTGCATTGACTGGTATCAGTCATGTTGCCATACAATTTCCAACATACGAGAAGATCAAAGTGCATTTAGCTAATCAAGGTAATTTTACTTTTGTTCTAGTCTGTTCAAATACCAATGACGAGATGTTGATGTTCCTTATCGGTGGCTGTTGCAGAAAATACAATAATGGATAAACTTAGTGCGCGAGATGTTGCTCTTGCTTCATCAATGTCCAAAGTATTTGCTTCGACATTGACATATCCACATAAGATATGCTTTTAATTAATCATTGACATAAGTCATCTGATGAAAGTTTAATCATCAGGGTCCTACATGTCATTAACAAGATAGGTTCATGCTTAAAGCTTAAAGACCTGCCTTTATGTACATGATACATTGTCTCCTTATTTCTTTCCTATTTTTGAAGCCTAATCACTATGTAATCATACACTTTCTTGGAAATTTGTATTTAGTCTCTTCGTTATCTTTATCGTCACCGTCATCTGTATAGTATAGTTGAATCCACTTTAGTGTTTGTTGGGAAAACATTGTCTTCATTCTTGGCCTCTTTGTTTCTGTGGTAATTGTTCACTGAACTTCTGCATTGCCCTATTGTGACTTTGTTTGAATGGAGGCACTTGAAGTTAAAGTTGAAAAAGGATATGTCTCTTTTAGGTAACAATCTTCTTACCACGACACCACGCCAGATGCTCCATGTGTTAATCTAAAATGTAGTTCGTTAACTTTCTACATCAATTGTATATTGTCTATGTAGCTTGTCGTCTTTGGAAAATCCTCTAAAAATTATGTTGCAAGCGTATGATTAGTATTGTAGATTTACAGGTGTTTTTAGTCATGATTCGATCCTTTAAGGATATCATTTATGTTTGAGTGTAGATTTATTCTTGATCTTGTTGACGGTATGATAATTAAATCAATCACTCATGGTAGGGCATAATTAATATGCTCTATTATAAGGCATAATTAATAAGGTAGGGCATAATTGACATGCAAGTAATTGCCCAGAGCAAGGCCATCATACCAGGTATAGGTCTTTATAGTTTCTATGATTTTGCTGCAAGTTTAGTTTACCTTTTACTCATTAGCTATCATGGTTAATTTTGCGAGGATGTTGAGATCTACAAAATATGAAGTGTAATAGGCACTCCAACTGAGGATTCTTGGGTTAATGGACTTGATCTTGTAAGAGCTATAAACTACCAATTTCCATAGGTCAGATTGTTTGTTTCCATGTCATATAACTAGAAGCATGTTTAAATATCTTTGATTATTAATGTTTGATTAATTTGGAAATTTGAGGAGTATTTCTTAATGTTGTTTATTCTTAATAGTTGTAATTATGTAAAGTTTTTTTTCCTTGGCAAAACGGTAAACTCGAAAACAAATGCATGCCATTTTAAGAATTCTAGGTGCTTTTGTATTTACAGTTTATATTTTTTAAATGAATAAGATGTAAGACAACTTTGAATGTTATTCTATTGCAATTTGCTGGTGTAATCCTTTATGTCCTAATACCATCTACAAGTAATGATGCAGTCAACCTTATTACAGTCAGTACTGTTTATAGTTAGTTTAGTCTTACATTATTTTGTCCCTTCTTTTATACAAATTCCTGTATGCTTTCCCTTTCTCATTAGTCCTTCCCTATATTTTTGGATATGCAGTCACTTTGTTTAGAGATCCCTGCAAAAGGCCTACAGCTGGAGATGATGTGAGGGAAGATTGCCTAAAGGATGTGACAAACACGAACACATTAGTGATAATTTATTGTAACATATAATCTTTATTTAGTGACAACATTATTGTAACATTAGCTTTCATACTTATGATGAAATCTATTAGACAATATGACCACTGATGTAAATTTCTTTTACTAATAATGCAATTCTATTATTGAATTGATAATTTTATTTGTGACAATAATTAAAAAATTAGTGACAATACTTTTTGTAAGAACAAATTTTCATTTTTGTGACAAAATGATGTTGACACTTTTTCCTTAAAATATTAATGACCATAAAGTAATGGACACTGATAAAAAAAGCATAAGTAGCAAATATTTTGACACTATTTTCAATTATTTTAGTGGCGATAATGTTTTCATAATAAAATGAAGTGCTGTTACGACTTTATTTGTCACTATTTTATATTATTTGTGTCAACAAGTTTGTCATAAATATATAAAGTTACTGTGACCATATAGTGTTATCACACATTCCATAGGTTTTAGTGTCGGTACTTTTGTCACAATAAATTGAAGTACTATTACGACTCAATTCGTCACTACTTTATATTAGTAGTGATAATAAACTTGTCATAAATATGTAAAGTTACTATGACCATATAGTTTTGTCATACATTCTACAATTTTTAGTGTCGATACGTTTGTCACAAAAGTGTCACATAATTGTGACCATTTTCTAAATTATTCACTATTTCATTAGTGACGGAGATAATTGTGACGAGAGGTTACGACTTCAAAACTTAGACACTATTAACAATAGTGACTAATATTATTGCTTTTAGTGACAACTTTTGCTTTCACTAAAAATACAATTTCTTGTAGTGACTCCTTTGTCTCTCCCAAAAACTATTCATGAAGCTTTATCATAATAGAGGAGATGAATGCTTTAGATGTTAATGGTACGGGGAATTTAGTAAACTTACCAATTGTAAAGAAGTCCATTGAATTTAAATGGATTTTTGCATTCAAAGTCAATTGTTATGGATCAAAGGCTCGACTTACAATATGACTTGTCACAAAAGGCTATGCTCAGACTTCTGGTGTAGAATATTTTGGTACTTTCTCACCTATTGCTAAACTAACATTTATTCGTCTATTCACTTCTATGGCAGCTATCTTTGATTAACCTCTACATCTATTAGATATAAAAAAATCCTTCTTACATGATGACCCTCAGAAGGAAGTGTATATGGAGCAGCTACCTGGGTTTGTTGCTTAGGGAGAGTATAGAAAAGCTTTTCGTACTCACAAATATTTTTATGGTTTCAAATAGAGTCCACGTGTCTGGTTTGAAAATTTTAGTCAAGACATATAAATGTTTGGATATAATAACAACAAATTTAATTATTCAATCTTCTATAAACAATCTAAATTTGGGCAAATTTAATCATTCAATCTTCTATAAACAATCTAAATTTGGGATTATTCTCCTTGTTATGTACGTGGATGTGAAGGTTTTGTGAGGAATTTTCGTCCTGCTGCATTATTCACATTAAACATAATATATACACGTTTACAAATTTTTAGCTTGCTAAATAAAGTTTTAAAATGATATCTAAGGTACTATATCTCCTAAAGATACTATCTACTAATATTTACGTATTTTTAAAATATATACGCACCTCCTATTACTCCCCCTCAAGTTAGAGCATGAAGATCTTGAATGCCCAACTTGTAAAGTAGATACATAAATTACTACTTGTCCAATGCTTTAGTAAATATATCAGCTAATTGATTATACTTTTAAACATGCTTTGTAATAATGTTACTTGCTTGAATTTGGTCTTACATAAAATGGCAATCAACCTTTAGGTGTTTAGTACGTTCATGAAAGGTTGGGTTAAGGATATCATTCTTCCAACTCTAGATTATGATAATTTGGAAGCATGTATTGACTATTGCAGGGGCAAATTGACCAAAATAAAGAAAAAGGGTCAACTCGTGCTTTTGGCATATTAGAACTCATATATTCAAACAAATGTGGACCTTATAAAGTTTGTGAAATTAAAGATATTTTATGTCGTTTATTGATGACTATTCCGGTTATAGATATGTGTTCTTACTTAAAGACAAGCCTGAAGTTCTTGAGAAATTTAAGATATTTAAGGCTAAAGTTGAGAACCAATTGAAAAGGTCCATTAAGATTATTAATCTAAATGTGGAGGAGAATATTATAGTAAACATGACAAATAGTGGCTCAGTTCACTATGCTAGGTAGTGTTGAGAAAAACGGTGTGACTAAAAGATATAAGCTTCATTTATAGTTTAGTGTCAGCACACTAGGAGGACCAACTATGAGAATATTTGTCATCACCGTGACACACACTCACGGGTGTGACAACCCATGTCACACCTGTGAAACCCTGCTATATCACCCAGAAACCTTACATTTTCATATAAAAGCAACATTTTGGTGACGACTAAGGAATGAAAGGTTTTGGTGTTTTTGGCTAGGAAAAGAGTGGAGCTTCGGGAGAAAGATGAGAAGAAGGGGCAAAGCTCTCAACAGTGAGAGACTCATAGAGAGCTAGCTTCCTGATGCTGATTCAGAGGTGATATCGATGCTGACGAACCTGATTAAGTGTATTTCTCACTGTGTTTGTTGTTTCTTTCTTTCTTATGAATTAATTATGTTATTCTATGTGCATGGATTTAGGTTTTGTGTATGAATGATTGTATTATCGTTATAGTTCAATTTTTTGTGTATAAACCCTTAACTAGATTTTCAATATAATAAGTATTTATTATATTTGAGATTTATTTATAGCGACTAATGATTCGTAATTATTAGAGATAACATAATCTAGGTTAAATAACCTTAGCGTATGTGGTTGTTGCTTAGATTGTTCTGTTTTTCTAATTTGTAATGCAGCTGTCTAGTTAAATCTAGAGATCGTATCCTATATTATTCGGTGGCTAGGTTTAATTAACGATCGTATCTAGTTGTTGCCTAGATTGATTTGTTTTTCTAATTCATAATCCGACTGTCCAATTAAATCTGGAGAATATATCCTAGGTTATTCAGTGGCTAGGTTTAATTAACGATTGTATCTTAATTAAACACATCCTAAGGGAAAATTAGGAATAACAGAGCTTGTTATTAATCTACGACCAATAGTTCAAGGGGAGGTAAAGAATAACAATTCAATGAAATATGTCTAATTGGGTGTAGGCCGAGATTGAACTAAAAAACTGGATTCCTAACGAATTCATCACTTTCATCATTTTTGCATGTTTTCTTTAATTTGTTTTTGTTAGTTTAGTTTCATTTCATTTTCTTGTTTAATAAACCAACCAACCCCCTATAAAATCTAAAAATTAGTTATTTTCATTACAAAAGTTAACCGAACACTCTCTATGGGATCGACCTAGACTCACCACTACTATAGTTGTAGGTCTGGTTTATTTTGAATAGCGTTATAATGCGCTACTGTTAATAACATTAATCGATGTTCCTAAATCTAGCAAGGATTGTTTAATCTCAGTGTTACCAATTTTGCAAGGAATAGTAATCATGTTTGGGTCCTTACTCTTAGGAGGTATTTTCTTTTTGAAAACTATAGAAACAGTTTCACTCATCCTAATCCTTTCACTACCTCTTAACTTTAGCTTGTTCGTGCACAATTCCTTAAGGAATTTTGCATACCCTAACATTTGCTTGATTGTGTCTAATAGTGGGAGGTTCACCTTAACCTTCCGAAAGGTCTCCCAGATCTCTTTATCCTTATCCTCCTTATCTAACTTTGGTAACCTACTAGGAAAAGGCTGAGGATTAGTCTTTTCGACAGTTGGGAATTCAACATTTACCTTTGAGCTTGATGGCATATCCCTTTCTTCTTCGAGCTCCCTTTCAATGTCTTCTTCATTACGCATCATTTGAGTGATTTTTTAAGCTCCTCAAGCTTCCTACCACTCCTTAAGGTAATTGCACTAACATTCTTCATATTCGTCTCTGGTAGTGATAACAGTTGACACAATAAGGAATCATTGGATCATCGATGTAAGAAAATTCATTCGAGATCAAACTAGCACTACTAAATATGTCATAGACCAATGTGTATTTCTATGGGTTTGACAATGAGGATCCCAAAACTTACCTAGTGAATTTTTTAGACATATGTGACACCTTCTGATATAATGCTATGTTGGAAGATGTTGTTAGGATGAGGCTCTAATAAGTGCATATTTGACCATATTATACACCCATATTTGATGTATTTTGCTTGATATTTTATACTTTTATTGTACATTTGGCACTTAATTTACTCCAAGTGCATTTATAGGTTGTAATTGCCTTCACGAACAAAAAAGAGAAGAATTTAAATGAAAACATGACATAAAATGAAGATTTGAAACAAATAAGGGATACACAGCTGTGTCTATGATGGTGTATGTCTCTCAGCTCATGAAGAATAACAAATTCTAGTGATTTTAGGATTTGTATGGTCTATCACACGCTTATGTATCAGATCGTGTATCTCCCCCTTAAAAAATATTATAAAAAGATGTGAGCAGAGGCAAATTAAGAGGGCAAACTTACTGAGGCAATTCCAAATGTTGAGAGCATTAAAAAATGGTGATATTGATTCAGAGATGTGGAAAACGCAAAGAAATCATTAACAAATCCATTAGATTACAACATTAAACCTCTACCTTGCAAGAACATTCGATAGAAAAAAAAGGGAGATTTAGAATTATGAACTCTTTATTTTCTATTTATTTTTTTACTGTTTATGTTTGATTTCTATCATGTGTAACTAAAAATCTTTAATGTCTAGGGGTGATGAACCCTAGTTTATGCTAATATGTTTGATTCTTTTATTAAATGCAATTGGTTTAATTGATATACTATTATTCAATTATGTGTTTAATATATGTTCTAATAGATCCAAAATATTAGTATGTAATCTGATTTCATAGTATAGAGATTGAGAAATCTTATGTATGAATTGATCTACTGTAATTGAAAGGAGTTGATTGCAAACCTAGAGATAGGTCAATATAAATCCTTTAGATTATGGTCAAACCTAATAGTGGAATTCACAAATCGGTAAAGCAATATTAGAAACTTTAACCCTAGTAATTCAGTTAATAAACCTAAGATTAGTTATTATTAGTCTCAAGTGAGTTATTAGCATATGATAAGAATTTCCACAGTCTAATAGTTAATAAAAAATTGCATAACAAAAGGTTAATTTTCTAAAGGCTTTAAGGGGAGTTATTACCTAGGCATTAATTCTTGATATTGATTGTTTTCTAAGTGATATTCTTTTTTCTTTACTCATTATTGTTTCCTAATTTTTATTATCTGCTTAAGTATTATTTTTAATAAAAAACTAGCACTCAATTCATAGACTAGATAATAAGATAATGATAATTATTACTATTCATTGTCTTCGTGGGATTCGACCCATACTTGCCTGTACTAGCTACAGCTACACTGTGCACTTGCGGTCAATTCAATATTGACACATTAAATCGAGTCAATTAGACTCTTTCCTTTTACACTTAAGGATAGAGCTAAGTTGTGTTATCAATAACTCAACCCATCCAACATCATAATATGGGAGAAGTTGGTGCAAGCTTTTCTGGATAAGTATTTCCCTCTAACAAAGACTAAAAGAAACATAAAGGAAATCACCAATTTCTAGAAAAATGAGGGGGAGTCGCTATATGAAGCGTGGAAGTGGTATAAGAACTTACGAAGGAGATTTCCTTATCATAACCTTCCGAAGGAATTCCTATTACAAACTTTCTACAATGGAGTTAATCCACCCACGAGGGCACCATAGATGCAGTTAGTGGAGGATATTTGATTTGTAAAACAATTGAGGAAGCAGAAGAATTGCTATAGGGGATGGTGAACTTTGGGCAACAAACCAAATCAGATAGCAATCAACCTTTCATGATCCGCTCCATTTAAAGAAATGCAACATAGATTCGAGTTATACGAGCAACAAATTCATGTCACGACTGATTGCTTCTTAATGCAAAACAACAATATAGAGTATCTCAACTATATGGGTACATAGTTTAGTTAAGGATGAAATAATCCTTATTCCAACATGTACAATCTTGGGTGGAAGAACCACCCAAAATTTTCTTGTTCTAACAATGCAGGGACTCAGTTAAGAAACCAAGGTCCATCAGGTTTTCAATAAGACAAGTCTAGTGCAAATGATTCAAAAATAGACAAGCTCATGGATAAGCTCATAAGTATGGAAGAGAACCAGAAGAGGTTGGAAGGATAACTTGTGCAAGTATCAAAGAATCATGCCTCTTATATTCATAACCTGGAGTTTTAAGAGGGTTAACTTACAAATGCATTATCTATAAGAAATGTGGGGAGTCTCCCAAGTAATATCAAAGCAAATCCAAGGGAGCAATTGAAGGTAATCGCACTTAGGAGTGAGAAAGAGTTAGAAGAATTGGTGGGACAACAAGCTGAAACCTACCTTGTAGTGGATCAAGGAAATCTAAAAAAAAAAAGATGTAAAAGAGAATGAGGAACCTCCCTACGTTTCTCCTCCACCATACCCATCTAAAATTCCATGCCCTCAAAACTTACAGAAGAATAAATTGGACTCACAATTTGCAATGTTTATGGAGAAGCTAAAAACTTTGCAAATTAACTTATCTTTTCTGAAGGCATTGGAATACATGCCCAAGTACATTAAGTTCGTTAAAGACATATTATCAAACAAGTGGACTTAGGAAGATAACCAAACAATAGCACTAGAAGAGAGTTATATTTCAATTATTACTAGCCATATGGCTTTAAAATTGAATGAACCAAGGAGCTTTATGATATCTTGTGTAGTTGGTAATTTAAAATTTGTAAATTTTCTATACTAGTTAAGTGCAAGCATTAACCTTATGCCTTTGTTAATTTTTAGGAAACTGGAGCTAGGCGATATAAAGCCAACTTCAATGCTCATTCAGTTATTGGATCAATTGATTAAGAGATCGTTTGTTTAGCACCCATACCACCCTTCATTAAAAGGCTGCTAACTCTGAAGTTAAAACCTTTACCCGTACACCTTAGATATACCTTTTTAGGTGAGGGCCAGACTCTACCCATCATTATTTCAAACTAGCTAGATGGGGATCAAGAGAGTAAGGTATTGAAGATCATTAGGAAGTGGATGACGACCATGGGAAGAAAGATATCCAACAGACAAGGTATAAGTCCTAGTGTGGTTATGCATAGGATTAACCTCAAAGAAGGAAGTAGAGCAATGAGGGAATGTCAATGAAGATTAGATCCTCATAAGAAAGAAATGGTCAAGAAAGAAGTAGTTAAGCTACTAAATGCGGGTATCATATACCCAATTTCAAATAGTGAATAGGTTAGCCCATACAACGCGTACTTAAAAAAGGAGGAATGACGATAATGGAGAGTGAAAGTGGGGAAATGATTTCCACGTGAGCAGTTATAAGTTGGAAAGTGGGTATCGACTATCATAAGCTTAATAAAATGACTAAAAAGAATCACTTTCCTCTTCTATTTGTGGATCAAATGATAGAAAAAGTGGCTACCCATGCATTCTACTATTTCCTGGATAGATATTCAGGCTACAGTTAGATTTTTATTTATCCAGAGGACCAAGAAAAAAACACTTTCAGGTGTCCTTATAGAACATTTGTTTATAGATGGATGCATTTTGGGTTATGCAATGCTCCAGTAACATTTTAAAGGACATAATGGAGATATTCATAGACAATGTTTTAGTATTTGAAGACTCTTTTAAGCATTGTCAGAGGAATTTAGACAAAATTATTTAAAGATGTGAAGAATCACACTTGGTTCTAAACAAGGAGAAATGTTAGTTTATAGTGTACTACGGAGTAGTATTGGGACATAAGATATCGTTCCAAGGTATTAAAGTGGATAAAGCCAATATAGAGGTCATTCAGAAGCTTCCACCATTAGGAATGTCAATGGATATACGTGGTTGTCAAGCCATACATATACAAAACATTCAAGCTATACTGAAGGCTAAACAGGAGCTAGAGAGGTTCAAACTGAACTTTATAAGCATCATACAAATGAAACACTATAGAAGTAGGAGAAGCAAGTTATGTCCAGGTATTCTTAGTACCTCTCCATAAAACATTCAATTTGTTAGCATTGGCACGGTCACTAGGCACCTTCGATAGGAAAAACAACTTATTGACACTTTCATAAAATAAGAATTATAGTAGTTAGCTCTGGTATATAGAATAAGGTTATCTGTGTTCATTTCCCTCATATGTTATCCAAATTAATCAAATTATAATTGCTTGTACCAATTGCTTAGATATAAGTGGAACATGCATTCCATCTAATTCTAGGAGTCCATAAAATAGAGCACTCCAAGAATGCGTAAGGTGACTAATCCTTATAGACCACTGATCCCATATCCAAGCCACCTTAAGGAATTGAAACAAGATAAGCAGTTTTCTAATCTATATAACATGTTTTCCAAAGTTAATATTAATCTGCCTTTATTAGGTGTGATCAGGAACATTCTAGCTTATGTGAAGTTCTTCAAGGAACTAAGCACTAAAAAATGAAAGTTTGAGCCAAATGAGAAAGTGATAGTTTCAAATGTTGCAAGTTTAGTGCTTCAGCAACAATTACCCCCCAAATTGAAAGACCCAGGGAGTTTTCTTGTGCAAGTATCAATGGGTAATGTGATGAGGTTAAGGGTATGCTTGACCTTGGAGCGAGTACAAACCTTATGCCTCACTATATTTATGAGAAATTGGATCTAGGATAGTTAAGAGCTACAAACATGTGTTTGCAATTAGTTGATAGGTCAATCTATTATTCGAAAGGAATAATGGAGGATGTGTTAGTGAAGGTTGAAGGATTGATTGTTCCCATAAACTTTGTTATCCTAGACATAGGAAGAGGTTAAAGACCAAGGGAAGGAGCATATCATCCTCCTAGGGAGGCCTTTTATGCCACAACCAATACCTTGATTAATACGAAGAACAAGAAACTGAGCATGACTATTTTGGGAGAAATGGTAGAGTTTTCAACCTTTAATGTGAAACACATTCCTACTACTATTTTTGTGAAGAATGTTATCTTGTTGATCAATTTAATTCTACAGGCCTTGATTTTGCATTGTAGGAAGAAGCTAGGCTTAGTGAAAGAAATGGATAAGTGTTTTCAATTGCTAGACGATGCAACTAAGGGATAGGTTGGAAAATTCTTGGAGAAAAATCCCAATGAAGAGAAGAAAACAATGGAATCATTCACTTTGAGTGATCCACCTTGAGCATAACAGTTGAGATGCCTAGCTAAAAGGCATTAAAGAAGCACGAAATGGGAGGCAACCTATATAGTCTATGTTTTGTTTTTCAATTAGTTGTTTGTTATTTCTTTTTAGTGAAACTCGACTTAATCTGTTTGGTTTGTGTGCATAGACCTACTTTTCAATCTCTTTTATTTGTCTTCCTTGTAGCTATTTTCCACTCCTTGGTGTAGGATGCCATGCTCCATACAGCATTAACGTAACCACTACCCACACTTTCGTATCACATTTCTATCCTTGTTCTTTTTATTATTTTTACTGCTTGTGTGTTTAATGTCTTTTAGTTTTAATGGGTGTCCTTGTTCGTGTTATTTTGTGTCTTAGGTCCCTCTTTTACTTTTTTCATATCATATTAGTAACAATGTGATATTTAAGTATGAGGGGGAGTATTAATTAAAAGATTTTATTATTTATGTGTTGTGAGTTTGTTTTCTCATTTAATAGTTAGAGATGCATGGTCTTGACATAAACTCGATCGGAATTAGAATTGTATAACATGAGTGAAAGAGTATACTGGCAAGCTTAGACTGATTAACTTACATTTCAACCAAAAGGACATTTATTGGTAAGAATTAGAGCCATTTGAATTATTTAACACCATATTCAAGTATTCTTTACTGAGAGTGTTCTTTCTTGATTAAAGAGCTCTAGAACTTGCTTGCAAATACTAGTTGAGATCACATAATCTTATGCAAACGTTGAAATAATGAAGACAATTTGGATTTACGCCTTTTGCTTAAAAAGCCACCATAATGTTATCCTTAGTGAGCCCCTTTGAGCTTAACTTGAACCTTTTTCATTTTTTAAACACAAAATATAAGCCCTTACCTTAATTATTTACCCTCTTTGTTGCACCTACCATAAGTTGAGTTGAGCATTTGAAATGTTATTCCTGGGTTTAGGAAGTAATTGTTTGAATAAGTGTA
>JANQAP020767724.1:0-12618 GCA_026874005.2 Erythroxylum coriaceum | reverse complement strand
AAAAAAATTTATACCGACTTTTGTTTAGTGAAGTGATGTGACACGCCACCCTCGCGGGGCACAGATTCGGATATCACTGTCGATATCGGGTTCGGGTCCGGCGGGAGTGGGGTGTTACAACAGCAATAGGCTGATGCTATATATTCCACTTCGGTTGCTGAAAGTGCTGTGCAATTTTGTTTCTTGCAAGACCAAGAAACTAGGTTTCCTCCAAGAAATTGACAATGACCACTTGTGCTTTTCCTATCGACTTTATCTCTTACATAATCTACATCACAATAGCCAACTAAGTCATCTGAATCAGTTTTTGGATACCATAATCTGAAATCATAGTTCTGTGAAGATAACAAAAGATGCTCTTGACTGTTTGAAGGTAACTTTCTTTTGGATCTGATTGAAAATGTGCACAAAGGCACACACTAAACATAATTTCTGGTCTTGAGCTTGTAAGATATAATAGTGACTTAATCATTCCTTTGTACTTTGTCTCATCTATAGCCTTGCCTTCTTCATCCTTATCAAGTTTAGTTCTAACGTACACAGGAATACCCATAGGTTTGGTGTTTTCGAAGTGGTACTTCTTAATGAGTTCCTTTGTGTATTTGTCTTGCCTAATAAAGATCTCTTTTTTTGTTTGTCTGATTTGTAATCTGAGAAAGAAAGATAATTCTCCCATCATACTCATTTCAAACTCCCCCTGTATTAATGCTGAAAATTCTTCACAGAAAGATTGATTAATAGCATCAAATATTTTGTCATCAACATATATTTGCACTATGAGTAATTCATTCCCCTTTTTCTTAATAAATAAGGTTTTATCTACCTTTCCTCTTTTGAAGTTATTTTCAACCAGAAAATTACTTAACCTCTCATACTATGCTCGAGGGGCTTGTTTTAGACCATATAGGGCTTTAGTCAACTTCATCATGTAGTCAGGATGATTTTAATCTTCAAAGCCCGGAGGTTGCTTAACAAATACTTCTTTGTTAATATATTTATTTAAGAATGCACTTTCAACATCCATTTGGAGCAATTTGAAGTTTCTATAACATGCGAAGGCAAGTAAAATTCTAATAAACTCTAGTCTAGCAATAGATGCATAAGTTTCATCAAAATCAATACCTTCCTATTGATTATAACCTTGAGCTATAAGTTTAGCTTTATTTTTTACCATCTTACCATTTTTGTGGAGTTTGTTTCGAAATACCCAACGAGTTACAATGAATGACTTGTTTTTCGGACGAGGTACTAGATTCCAAACTTTGCTTTTTCTAAACTGCTTTAGTTTGTCTTTTATGGCTGAAACCTAATTTTCATCAGTAAGAGCCTCTTCAATGATCTTTGGTTCTAATTGTGAAATGAGGGCAACAAAGTTGTTTTTTAAGGATGATCTGGTTCTTATACTTTCAAAGGGATCTCTTATAATGTATTCATGTATATCAAGACCTCCCCATTCTCTTGGTGTTCTTCATTATATAGGCTCCTGCTAAGAGGAAGGAGCTTGTTTTGTCCTAGCTTTAGAAGGGCCTTCTTAATCTTGTAATTCCGAAGGTACTATAAGTGTAGTTTGAGTCTGCGATGTATTTATAGAAGCCAAGGGATCCTCTTTTTCATCTGAATCAACTGCTGTTGTCGAGGGTAATGCTTCATCAAATACTACGTGTATTAATTTTTCTATCTTTTTTGTTCTTTTGTTGTAAACTTTAAATCCTTTACTAGTTGTACTGTAGCTCAGAAAGATAGCTTCATCTGATCTCGCATCGAACTTTTCAAGGTTGTCTTTTCCATTATTTAGAATGAAGCACTTATAATCAAATGTTTAAAAGTGAGCGACATTTAGTTTTCTTCCTTTCCACAACTTATAAGGGGTCTTTTTTAGAATAGGTCTTATAAGGCACTTGTTAAGTATGTAACAAACAATTGACATGGCTTCTGCCCATTAACCATAAGGTAGACCACTTTCGCATAGCATTGTTTTTCCCTTATCAACAAGAGTCATGTTCTTTCTCTCAATAACTCCATTATGTTGAGGTGTCCTTGGGCATGAAAAATTGTGAGATATCCTACTTTCATTAGAGAAATCTTAGATTTTTTTGTTATTGGATTCTCCTCTATGATCGCTCCGAATAGATGTAATGCAGTACTCTTTTTCAATCTGAATTTTTCTGCAAAACTTCTTAAAGACTTCAAAAGTATCATCCTTATTTGATAGAAAATAAATTCATGTAAATCTAGAATAATCATCTACTATAATAAAGCCGTAATGTTTACCACCAAAGCTTTAAGTTATAGTAGGACCAAATAAGTCCATGTGTACAAGTTCAAGTGGTTAGTTAGTAGACACAATATTTTTAGGAGGAAAGCTGCTTCTAACTTGTTTACCTTTTAAGTAGGCCTCACAAACTTGATTGCTTTCAAACTTTAAAGTCGATAGTCCTCTTACTAACTCATTTTTGGACAAGTTTAATAGAATGCTCATGCTAGCATGTTCAAATCTTCTATGCCAGATAAAAGAATCCTTTTTTATAGAAACAAAACACTTAACATTTTATGAAGACACATCTTTCAATTGAACGCAATATATGTTTTGATTTCTAGGACTAACAAACACAATATTGTCATTAAGATTATCAATAATTTCACAATGTGATACATAGAAAGTAAATCTATAACCCTTATCACATAATTGACTTACACTCAACAAATTATGTTTTAATCAATTAACAAAAAGAACATTATTAAGAGAAGTAGAGTTAGAGTCACCAATTTTACCAATTCTAATGAATTTTGTTTTATTTTTATCAACAAAGACAACATTATCTCCGTTTTTCTTTCAATGTAGTTGAAATGTGATTTTTCACTTATCATGTGTCTCGAACAACCACTATCAACTATCCAATGATTTTCTGTTGTCTTCCTTTTAAAGCATATCCGTAGAAAGCATTATCTCATTTTAGGTACCTAAATTTTTTGGGTCCTTTCAGGTTAGTAACTTGATCTTTCGGTCTCCAAACATACATTTGAGATAATTTCTTCATTTTACGAAAATTATAAGAATGGCTAATGTGACCATGTCTTCCACAGTAAAAGCATAAAACAGATGAATTAAGGTTGTTATAATTTTTACCATGTATCAAGTTCCTGTTGTTTTGGCTATAGCTATTGCTGGATTTAACAAAGAAATTTTTGTATGGCCTAATATTATTGTTTTCATTGTAACCTATTCCAGCCATATCAAAAATGTATTTACCACTACCAATCAATGAATCAAGGTTATTCCTTCTATCAACGAAATTTGTAAGATCTTTTTCTAGAGATAAGATCTTTCCAACACATTTCTCCTTTTCAAGTTCTAGGGCAGCAAATTTTTCTTCTAATTGTCTCATTTTCTTATAATCATTCGTAAGTTAAGTATTTTCCAACTTGGCTACTCTTTCTTCCAAAACTTCCCTTTCAAAAACTTTTTGCTTGTAATCAACCTCAAGAGACATATTCTTGATCACTAAATTCTCATTTGCAGATTCCAATGATTTAATCTTACACTTTAGAGACGCATCATTGTTCTTGGACTTCTAAACTTCTTTGAAATACTTTACTATTAACTTTTTGTGCTGATCTTACAATTCGTGATATGCATTTTTCAATCCATCAACTTTAATATGAGAGTCAGAATAATGTACCTCATTGTCTCCTAATTCAGCCATAAAGCAAACATTGTTGACTTCTTCTGGCTCTTCTTCTTCGAAGTTTTCAAAATCTTCATCTAACTAGGTTGCAGTCATCACTTGCATTTTGGGTTTTCTATTCTCTGACTTGTCTTTTTGAAGAAAAAGACATTCTGATCTTATGTGTCTAGGCTTTTTGCAATGATAACATATGATTTGATTATTTTGTATATTGCTATTGCTATTGCTACCTTTTGCTAGGAACCTGTTGTTTCCAATTTTATTGTCTCCTTCTCTTTTCTTCATCATCTTCTTTTTATAGAAGCGAACATATTTCTAACCATGAAATTAAACTCGTCATCTCCATTTATTTGTAATTTAGTGTCACTTTCATCATCGTTTGATTCATTAGTTGTTTTTAGTGTCATTCTTTTTTTGTAGGAGGATCCTTCATCTCACCTAAGCTCGATTTCACAAATCATCAGATTTCCTCATAGCCAGTCAAGTGAAATAATATCTAGATCCTTTACAGTTTATAGAGTTGTCACCTTAGATCTCTATTCCTTTGGTAGTGACCTTAGAATCTTCGTTATGAGCTCATCATCGGGATATATCTTTCCTAAGTTCTTTAAGGTCGAAATGATGTTGTTGAATCGTCCGAAGAATTCATCTATGGTTTCTCCCTGTTTCATGCTAATGGTTTCATATTGATGCACTAAAAGGCTTATTATATGTTTCTTTACCTCATTCGTTCCTTCAAAGGTGACTTGTAATTCATCCCACATTTCCTTTACTGTAAAGCAGTAGGATATCTTCTTATATTATTTTAGAGATAGTGCACAGATCAGATGATATTTTGCTTTAGCGTTTAGCTATGCATTTCTTCTATCAGCATCATATCATACTTCTACGTCATCTATAGCGGGAAGTGTAACTCCAACTCTGATGGCTTGTCAGACTTCAATATCTACAGATTAGAGATATATTGTCATTCTCTCTTTCCAATATGAGTAGTTATTTCCATTAAAATAAGGAGGCTTTGAGACAGATTGTCCTTCAAGGCTTCTCAAATTGTTTGCCGTGATCTATCACGTTAAACACAAAAAATGTGAAACCTTGCTCTGATACCAAATGATAAAGCATACACACGCAAGAGGGGGGGGTGAATTGTGTGTGACTTTAAAAATTTTTAAAAGTTACCTGCAATTTGTATATCAGGTAGAGCCTAGTTAAAGATTAAAAAAATGGGTCCTATTAGACGATAAGAACTTGTTAAGCGATAGGAGCCTATTAAACAATAAATCTTGTTAAAACAATTTAAAACAGAAGGAGTCTGTTAAACTGAAAGGAACCTCTTGCAAAGTTAAAAATAGAAGGAGCCTATTTTAAAAGTGAAGGAGCCTTTTGCAAAATGAAAACGCGAACAATATAATGCAAAAATTTAAAAGTTAAGAGGAGAAAAAGAATGACACGATCAATTTATACTAGCTCAACTTGTAACCTAAGCCTACGTCCAATCCCTAAGTATCTAACTTGAGTATTACACTATAAAAAATCAAGTAGTAAATTTGACGAGCCTCTCTAAGCTTACAAGTGAATATTGTTCGAGGTTCTTCAACCTTCCACACCAGTAGTATTTAGCTAGCCTTTACAAACTCTCAACGAATGACAAAGTAATTTGCTCGATATGAGCTTTAATTATATCTTTCTCAAAGGAATTTTCACTTTCTAAAGAACAAGCGATTTGATAAAGGTATGGCTTGATTTGCTCGATATGAGCTTTAATGATTTCTCTCAAAAAGAATTTTCACTTTCCAATGGATAAGAAATCTGATAAAGGTGTGAATTTCAAGAGTATTTTTGCCATTGATGAATTTAAAAAATGTAGCTTCCTTCACTTCCCATTTGCAACTGTAGTGACTCTTCCTTAAATAGACATTTTCTTCAACTAACCGTTGGTTCAATTTTGTTCTAAGTTGACTTTGTATCTAATGAATTTTCAATATCATCTCTGCTGGAATCTTTCAATCTTCAAACGTTAGAAATATATCACGAAGTTGATTGCTAAATTATTTGATTAACAGGATCCTATACAAGGAAATAAATCCAATGAGATTAACAAGATCGTTCCAGATATTGTGAAATAAATAAGGTAAGTTCATTAGGAAGGTTCCTGTAAGAAAGGAAGCATTTATCCTATGATTTTATTTCTATTTAAGAATTATATTGTTATTTATACAAGGAAATAAATCCAATTTGAATTTTGAAATATTATAACTGTTATCATAAAAAATATTAATAATAAACCTTGAGCTAACAATGCCCTCATAGGTCATTTTATACATAAACAATTAACAGTATATAATTAATTTTACCAAACATCTTAAAATAAACAGCTAATGTTATTCGCTGGTTAAATCGGCTATATTAATATACTATCAAATAATAACTGATAAAATCAGATAAAAACTAATGTAATCGGCTGATTGCCAAACAGGGCCTTATACTAAAGAAAGTAAGAGTTCTGAAAAGGGTGATTATAATTCTTCATATCGGTCACCTTATTCTACAAAATAAAAGAAATTATAGAGGTTGAGTTCTACAAGAACATCTAGGTTTAGGTCAATGGTTGGGCTATAAAATGTCAAATAACTCCTGCTTGTAGTTTTATATGTATAGTTATTTTTTGTCAGGTTGACCTTCATTACTTTAACCTCCAACTCTGAATACTTGGTGTATGTTGGCAAATTGTCCATCAATATGACAAACTCATAAGAACATATGAACTTCTTATAAATAAGAAAGCAAGTTTTATATATTGGTGTTGAATCATTAGTGTAACATATCAACATTGTATTCTTATTACTATATATCATAGTTAATAATTTAGTGTAATTCACAATTTAAATTTTTTAAATAATGTGAATTCAAACTCTTTTAATATAATCTGTCATCTGTTAGAGTTTTTATGCATAAAAGAAGCTGCATAAGATGTGGTGCTCACAAATAAGAAACATATCTACATTAGAGAGAATGAATTTTTGATGGCTTTTGACTCTATTCTATCCTGTAGTTCTTCCCTCTTGACCTGTTCTTGATAAGCCAAGAATTATCTGAGTTGAATTTATTTGAGACATTTTTCATTTAGGGTTGGATGAACTTTATTCCAGCATTGTTTTGAAGTTTTCTGTCAGTTGTTTGACACTCTCGTTCTAGTGCCACTTCTTTTCCATTCCTTCAACAACCATTGCGAACACATCTTCCATTGACATAAACGCTATTTGACAAATTGTTCGTTGTTCCAAACATACAATGCACACTCTACAATCTGAAACTTTAAGCAAAAGGTCAGTATTTGCATAATCAACAACACAAATTACTTCCAGATAATTGAAGTATAACAAAGTAGAGTACAGTAAAAAAAGTAATCTAAATTACCATTTCATAATATATAGCAAATGAACCTTCAAATCAACACTCAAAATTGTATATAATTTTAGAACTTTAATAGCCTTTCCCAAGATTCACTTATATAAAGATAGAATAATACTGATGAAGCAAAAGCAAAATGTGCCTTTTGTGAGATTTATCTATATCCTACAACCAATATTATACAATAGAAAAAAATGTTATTTGGGCAATA
Organism: Erythroxylum coriaceum; assembly: GCA_026874005.2. Classification (NCBI taxonomy): domain Eukaryota; kingdom Viridiplantae; phylum Streptophyta; class Magnoliopsida; order Malpighiales; family Erythroxylaceae; genus Erythroxylum; species Erythroxylum coriaceum. The sequence goes on along the minus strand of JANQAP020767724.1, from coordinate 5,310 downwards.
CTTATTTGAGATCCATTTGAGATTTGATATATGGTTGAGATAAGGTTTAATCTACCACAAATTCCACAAAATCCAATAATAAATCATAGGAAGAATTGTACTAAAAAAAGAAGTAAAGAGGTACAAAACTTTGGGTGTCAACTATGCTTTAATTTTAGATATAATCTTTGCAAGGATTCTAGTATATGAGACTAGAAAGGAGACTTATGACAAGATTAAAGAAGAATTTCAGAAGTATAAAAGGACAAAGCAACTTTAAGTTCTCAGTTTGTGTAGAGAATTTGAGTTGCTGAAGATGAGTTAGTTTAAAATCATTAAAAAGTATGGAGGCAAACTTATGAAAGTTGTAGGTCAACTTAAGTAGCTTTTAAAAGAAGGACAAAGCTACTTTTAAAAAGTCCTTATTAACACTCATGAGAGGTTTAAAGCTAAGATTTTAACCTTGAAAGAGTCCAAAGACATGACATGAATTAGCTTAATGGAACTTGTAAACTCTCTTTAAGCTCAAAAGGATTTTTTAATGTTGACACTTAGCTTAACCAAGTTACTAAAGTAAGAGAGAAGGAAAGAGGATGTGTGAGAAAGAAAAAGAACTACAAAAAGAAGGGAAGTCAGCAAATTTGAGCGTATAAAGAACATATGTGCTTCTGGCTCTCATTATGACAAAATAAATACTATTCCTACCACTTTTGGTTTAGGACTAATGTAACTTTAATTTGATAGAGCACTAGGAAAAGGCATGCAAAAGCAAAGAAAAAGAGATGGTATAACAAATTAAGATAGTCGAGAAAGAGAAATAAGAAGCTAAAAGAAACTCTTTTTAGTATAATTAGAAGTACTCTTATCTTATGAATTATGAGTATTCATGTCATGTAGCATACAATGAGTCGCTTCTCTAAGTCTTAGACAAGAACTTCTAATAAAAGTAAAAATTGACAATGCTGTGTTTCTCAAAGTAAAAGGAAGAGGATATGTTGACAAAGACATTACTATTTTCTATTATTCTAATTTAGCTTTAATTGGTATTAGTAAATGGATTATAGGCCTTCTAAGATTTTTTAAACAAGATAATTGCTTATCCAATCATTATAAAATTCACTATGTGAGGATACTATGGTTTGCATGAAATCTTGATTACTGATGCTTATACATATGTCTTCTAATTCACTAATAAAGGTACTCTATAATCTATTCTTAAAAAAGGACCATGACAGATTAATAAACTATCCAGGCTCCGTTTATAAAAAACCAACTGGTAATATCTTTAGGATTAATAGTTTATCATATTCTAGTTAGAAATCAGATTTTAGTTATAAATAGGATTTATAAAAAATATTCAATTTCTAAATAATGCTATAAATAAGAATAATTTCAAACTGATTCATAATCAATCGTTGGTGGAAGACGTGTAAGGACTTGGAAAAAAAAGAAGTTATAGTAAAAAGGTATGATATTCGGGACATTTATCTTATATATGCAAACAAAAATTGGGCGAATCTTTACTCAGAGTAGAGCACAAACCTAAAAATAATTGAAAAACCCATTTAGGAACAAGAAAAATAACATCGTGATTGAATCTTTATTTCGATGAAAGAATACATCAATGAGAAGTGAATCTAGTTGGAAACAAATACCTCCTCCATTTTTGATAAAACTTGTAAACCTAAGTCTTTACCTGTTAATATTTCTAATTTTGTTTTACCTTTGGCTATCACTAGCCTAAAGTCATTCATAGTCACTCTAGCCACCTTTAATCCTACTCCTATTTAACTAGTTAACCTTTAAGGTAAAAAATAATTAGCTATCTCAGCTTCTGTAGTGTTCCCTAATTCCTCTGGCTTCACTTTAAAACTTACCCTTAGCTTAAGGTATTCTAAATTTTTTTAGTAGAAAATTATTATTGAACTAAGAGAGATTCCAATCATTTTTCTAATGATAACAGAACATAAGTATCATTAATAAGTTTAATATTTTGATGAGAAGCAATATAAGAATAAGATGCAACTTTAGCTTAAAATGATAATTCATGAAGTTGATAAAGAAAAGTTAAAGCTGCAACCTTCGAAATGAAGATTATGTTAAGAAAAAAAGAAGATCAAAGCACATCAAGGCCATTATATATTTTGTAATGTTACAATCCCATTTAGTCATCTGAAAATCTTAAAGATTCATAACACATAAACATTTCATCTTACTTCATTATATGAGTCTTTTTATTTATTAAGAGGTATTAAAGTTTTAAAAAAACTTTTTGATCTTCCAAACACTATTTAGGGGATTTTTTGGAACTTTATAATTGTAATTATATTAAAAAATTAATTTCAAGCATTTAAAGAAGTTAAAATCATGATTTTTTGGGGATTAATTAATGAATATAACTTAGTGGTGGACCAAAGTAGGTTAAATGCATAACAAAGATATCTGTTAACATATTGGTCGATTAGTGCGATGATGTGGTTGATCAATGTCCCTCCAGGGGACACATTGGTTGACCAATATACCTTAGTGGTTGACTAGTATGCAATGACTAGTATAGTTTTGTATATTGAATATATATTAGTTAACCAATATGATCGAGTGCTTGACTAGTATACTGGAATTAACCATTACAATGGTTAGTTTTTGGCTTCAATGATTAGTAAAAGTCATGAAACTAGATAAATGCATATTTTCCCATTAGTTCTTGTATCAAAAAGTATTTGAGTGTCATATGCATACATTTTTAAGTGTTTATCAAGTATTTGAGCATTCATTGTCTCATATTTGGGTGAATAAGCCTCTTTGGTATTATCAAAGTTAAAAAGTTAGATATCTTAAGTTGTAAACTTTTATTAAGATTTTGTATATTACACTTGGGGGTATATTTCAAGTGACATTAATGTTTCTCTTCACTATTAATGAAGGTTATATAAGGGTTCTTGTTTGTTAAGAAAAGATAGCATAAAGGTTATTCTTCATGTTAAAAGGAGAGTTATAGTAAAATTTTAAGAAGATTCTTGTGGATGTAGCTAAGGGTTAGTAAATTTTTTATTTAAAATTTATCAACACCCAATTAACTCTTTGCTATTATGGACTAACAAGTTGTACCAGAGTGATTCTATTAGGCTAATATTTGAAACAAAATCATATAACAAAGATCATAATGTCGCATTTAGGAGCATCATCAACATCCAATCAAGAGGGACAAAACATTGGTATAGCCTCCTTCTTTGATGGAAATGATCATATCTATTTGAAAACAATGATGAAAACTTTCTTAATGGCCAAAAATGTATGTAAGTTGTCTCAAGTAGTTCATTTATTCCTGCTAAAACTATAGATGATAGAAAAGTTCCTAAACTAAAAAAGGAAATGAGATCCTCTAGATAATAGACTAATTTCCTTAAATAATAAGGTTATTCACATTTTATTTTGATGCATTAAGAAATAAATACAATAGGGTCTTTATGTGTAAAATGACTAATGAAATTTGGCATATTTTAAAGGTTATGCATGAGGAAATAAATGAAGAAAAAGAGAGAAAAGTTAGCATGTTAATACATTAATAAGAATTATTTCAATTGAAGTATATTGAAAGTGTATCTAGAATGTAGAACTAGATTTGTTGATATTATTAATGCTGTTAAGGGTCTTATAAAAATATATATTAACATTAAAATATTAAGCAAGTTGTTTAGGTAACTTCCAAAGAAGTGATAAGGTAAAGTGATGACTGTACAATAAATGTCATGCTCATATCGCCATAAAAAGGAGAGATGCATAAAAACATTATGTCTATAGTAACTATTAATGCTAAAAGGAGAGCTTATATCATAGCCATTTCTATATATTCGATTGGGAAATTTTCAATCTTCCTAGCCCAAGCAAAACGATATAATTATCAGGGGCGTGCTTTACCTCTAAGCTAATAACCTGAAATATAAGCCTCCTATCTGGGGCGCTATACCAATTACAAATTAAAACAGTTTCGATACAGGAGAATTTCATCCTCAAACAGCAATCGAAGGTTAACTTCCATAGCCTAATGACCCAGAAATGGGGAAAAGAATTAAAAGAACAAATGAAAGGACCAAATATTTTCCCTAAAAAATCCAATATTACATATGAGTTCAAAGATAAAATAAATGGGCTCTTGTTTTTCTCCCCAAACCTTATTGCTACTTCAAGACAAAATGGATAGGGAAGGAATCTTAGAATAAGGAGAAAAGGAAGCCTGAATCCTTTAGAATTCCTATATGGATCTGACCTAAAGTGATAGGGAGGAATTATCCATAACAATGTGTCAATAATTAAGTGTGCCAAAGTTATCATTATTAGTTTGCAAACTATTAGTTGTTAGGGTGAAGGACTAAGAAATTAATCCAGAAATTACATTTGAATTATAGAGTTACATGAGGAAAAAAAGGGAAGAAAAAAACAAATGCCAACATATCTGACATCAATATAGTAAATGGAAGTTTGAAAGGTTAGAATTCTTTACCACCGCTTACCTCAGTATATGTCGAGGTTACAAATTTAGCCCTATAACCACACTATCATATGATAGCCATAAATTTAAGAGAAGCAAGCGCCAAACCACTAAAATTAGAGTGGGTAGGGGGGATGCGTATCAAAGTTGCAGATAGCTTATACAATCAAGGTGCAAAAGATATTCTTAGTTTAAGGAATGCTATGAATTCCATAATCATTCCAAAAATGTGCAAGTTTTTTTACAGCTACAATCTCTTGTAAGCTCTATTAAGGGAGAAAAATTTCGGACGTAGATAATAAAATCCTAGTAAAAGGGGTTATATAAGTAAAGCTCTTGGTAAAGAATTTAGGAAATATGCTATGTTTGCCATTCCTAGGGGTTAAAACCAATAATTGCTCATCTTAGTAATAAACATGCCCTTTTTTGGGACTCTAAAAGCTATTTGGACCCAAGATCTTAAACATACACACCCCATAATTTTCACTACCTCTGAGAAATATCCAGAACAATATAATTCTTGATCAAGTGGAATTGTTCTGTAGCATCCTATCCCCATACTAACGGTTATATCCTCGATTTCAATAATAGGGAGAATGGCAATGAGAGAGTTAGAGGAAAATTTACATTTCATGCTCAGCGGAATGTCAGCATACATGCATGTGAATTTGAGTCTTTGCACACATGAAAATAATTATACATGCACTCATTGACATTTCGGGTATAGTGAATAGTAATAGGATAGATTAAGAATTATGGTTATAGTGAATGATTAAAATGAAATGGAGTAGGAAGACTAAAATAAAATCTAAGTGTTGGACTTAGTGAAGAAAAATGTGTTG
>JANQAP020767402.1:0-12619 GCA_026874005.2 Erythroxylum coriaceum | reverse complement strand
AATTTGGAATAAAGATGAGATGAATTATACAACATGGTCACTATTTTTCATCAGTCATAAAAGATTGTATATCTTATTAGGCATCTTAAAAGAAGTTCATTGTTTCCTTACAAAAATAAGATTCCTTTAATAACATAAAATTAAGTGCTTATTATTTAATTTTATAAGGTACTTTCTTGGTATGATTTTCTAAAAATTCCTTGATGTCCACTCTTCAATCCTGGGTAGCTTCTTTATTGATATTAAAAACTTCTAAGGAAATTCCTCTTTTGTAAATGGATGGAAAGATCTTTGTTATACCATGATGCACTTATAAACTAAATCTTCAAACATTCAACCCAGATGTAATATGTGATAGTTCATTTGTCTCCTAGTTTTTCATTCACATAATATATTGAAATTCTACCTCGTTAAAGAATTCTAGTAATTGGACAAAAACTACATAATAGGATGATAAAGTCAAGCTCATACACTTATATTCCCCTACCACTTGGCATAACACTGATTAAGAATCTCCTTTGATAAGAACTTTTTTGGCTGAAAGATCAACTAAAAGTTCTAGTCCAATTATCAATTCTTCATATTTTGTCTGATTATTAATACATAGGAAAGAGCATTTTAAAGGAAAGAAGAGTCCTTGGCCCTTTTGGTTTAATATGTATATTTCAACATCAATTGACTTTTTTGTATTAGAGATGTCAAATTTCAATTCCGAAGGATTCTTTTCACAATTGAGAACAAAATTTCCCATATCCTCTTATACCTCAAGCATAGAATTGCTTGCTAAGAAATCAATTATCGTATATGACAAGCCCCTATCTTGAAATAACTAGACAACCTGCCCGACACTCCACAGTAGCCCTCTATTCGATATTTGAATTGGCAGGAAAGTTCCAGTGAAGCTAAGCTTATTACCCTTTTTATGGAAAAGCTTTAACTCAAAAATAAAAAATGTAAACAATGGAGTTTAATTTTTCATTTTATTAAAAATTTTGACAACATAACGGATGTATTTTGACATCCCAAAAATTTCAAATTCCCTGTAAAAGTTTAAAACATTTATATTATCACATCAATTTCTCAACTAGAAATTGTAGACTTTAAATCCGGTCATACATAACCTTAAATAGTTGCATCAATAAACTTTGAAAAGTTTAAAAAAATCATACATTTCATTAAAAAACCTTTATACACATCCATTTGTTACATAAATGTACATTTCAAAACATGATCAAGATACGCAATAGTTCTCAAAAATATGTACAAGGAAAAAATGCCTACATAGCAGCATGTGACAAAGTTGACTACTCACGAGGTGGAGTCATTACTACTAAAGCCTATGGGAGGTTTTATTTAAAAATAGAAAATATAGTGTAAGATAAATTAGCTCAGTGAGTGTGAATAAAATTCTTTACAAATCATTTGTAATCATTAACACATCCCTAAAAGAAATTCATTTCATTTAGTTTAAGAAAATACCAATATAAAACATATAAGCCTCTTAAAACCAAATTTCTCAATTTTAATTTGAAAGCAAATAGTGGTGGCATTATTTATTGTTATGAACTTATTTTACGATATAGCCCACCATAAACTTCTTTGCACTATGGTTTCCTTAGGCATAAAGTCACAGAGCTGGTTTTACATCGTTACTTATGACTAATTAACCATTAGTTACAAAACTAGTTATGCATCGCTTACCCGTAATAGGTTAACCACTATAGACTAGTAGTTACGGATTTGGTTTTGGATCACTTACCCGTAATGAACTTTCTGTATCCCATGAAATGTTACCTCTGGTTTCCCAATTGACTAAGCCTAACCTTCTTTTTAAAAACAATCAACCACTATATGATGTGTGGATAACCAATCTATTCCGAGAATAACATCAAAATCTCGAATATCTAATATAATCAGGCTTGTCGGAAACTTCTTACCCTCTATCAGTATTTTACTATCTACAAACACTCTTTCAGTAAAGAGTGAGTTTCCAGTTGCGATGAAAGCTACTATCCCAGCATCTAACAATTGAGGCTCAACGTTCAATTTTGCAAAAAAACTTATAGACATGAAAGAATGTGTAGCACCAAGATCTACGAAAGCATAAGCATATTGCTCAAAGATAGAAATCATAGCGTTGACTACATCTGGTGTGGCATCGGCTTCCTATTAAGTGATTGCAAAAAATTGGGCCTATATGTAGTGTCTACTTGCCTGTCCTATAGGGGTTGCTCCCTTACTCCCTGAACCTTTGCAAGCTATAGTAAAACTCGACCCTCTAGTTTGAGAACCCCAACCTCCCTATTTATAAGCCCCTATAACTTCTGGAGGTGCTAAAGATGCAGCTAAAGACCTTTATGTAGCGACGAACTGCGGACAATCGTTGATAAAGTAGCCCTCTTGACCATAGTGGAAGCAACATGTCATATTCATTTGACAATCACCCAAATGCCTTTTACCACAAGTAACACACTCTAGCACTAAGGTCCTAGTGTTGCAGGAGTTCGTGGGCTTAGTGGGTGACCCAAAGGATCCTTAGCTGGATAAACCTCTCTTGTTAAACCTCCTGCCACTAGACCATCTAGATTTATTTTTATTTGCTGGACCCTAGGATGAACTAGCTGATGCACTGCTATTCTGTTATGATTTTGCACTTTGAATATTTTTTTTTTACATTTCTCTCCACTTTTATCATAACTTCAACTAATTCCCCATAATGCGTCTATGAAGCCAAAGATAGATGGATTCATAATTTGGGACTCAAGCCTGCAGAAAAACTCTTACACTTTTGTTCCTTACTGTCAGTAATAAAGGAAACATTTCTGACAAGTTCTATAAATTTCTTCTAATAGTCTGTCATTAACATCAAAGTCTACTCTAGACGAAATAATTCCTCTACCCTATCATCCTTATAACTTTATGGGTGAAATTTGTTCGTGAACTCTCTCTGAAATTTTAACTATGATACCCTATCTAGACATCTTCTCTCAATGGCCTCCCACTAATCCTTCACCATGTCCTCAAGAAGAAAGGTGGAAAACATAACTCTCTGTTCATCTGTGCATCCCACCACTTTGTAAATCTTTGTAACCCAGTTTAACCATGTGACTGCACTCTCGAGATCTCCACTTCCATCAAAAGTCCTTATGCTCAATTTACAGATGCACTCAATTGAACATCCAAAGGCTTCCATATTCTGGCATGACTACTGCATCGCCGCAACGAGTATTTGAGCTATCTGTTTTGCATTAAAATTCACCCAGGCTAGTTTCACCGGCCTTAAAGATTCTGTATATAGCTAGTTAATAAAAGCACTCACTAAATCTGGCATGTGTTCACCCTCCCGTGTTAGAGGTGCCTTAGGTGCAAGAGTCATTGGAATAGATCTCCTGAGACGTCCACGGCCTCGCCTATGAATCATGCTGTGTAATAAAAAAAATGCAAATGTGTAAAACTTTCAATTTATGAAACCATATGCATGTAAATCACAATATTTTATTGATCACCTCACTTTTAGAACAATGTAAAATCATTAAACCAAAAAGGAGGCAACTCATTTAAAAAAAATTAGGCTATAATACCAACACTGACAGGCCTTTATCCTGAAATGACTAAGCAATATGCCCGACACTTCACGGTGGCCCTCCAATCGATATCTAAGTCGGGTGAAAAGTTCCCGTGAAGTTAAGCCTATTACCCTTGTTATGGAAAAATTTCAACTCAACAATAAGAAATGTAAATAGTGGAGTTTTATTTTTTAGTTTATTAAAAATTTTGGCAGCACAACGACTGTATTTTTTCATCCTAAAAATTTCGAAGCCCCTGTAAAAGTGAAAAACACTTTTATTATCACATCAATTTCTCTTCTACAAATTGTGGACTTCAAATCCACTCACACGCAGCCTCAAATAGTCATATAAATAAACTTTGAAAAACTAAAACAAAATCAAGCATTTCATTAAAAAACGTTTATACACATCCATTCTTTACACAAATGTACATTTAAAAACATGATCAAGATATGCAATAATTCTTAAAAATATGTTTAAGGCAAAAATGCCTACACAGTAGCACGTGACGAAGTTGACTACTCGCGAGGTGGAGTCCTTGCTATTGAAGCCATTGGGCATGCACTTGGGAGGTTTTATTTAAAAATAGAAAATAAAGTGTGAGCTAAACGAGCTCGGCAAGTGTAAATAAAATTCTTTATAAATCATTTGTAATCATTAACACCTCCCTAAAAGAAATTCATTTCATCTAGTATAAGACAATACCAATTAATACATGTAAATTATACTATGTTTTGATATATACTTAAATGTGCTTTTGAGTATTTCTTAGATGATTTATGCATGTTTAGGTTTAGAATTGTGTTAGTGTGATTGTGTGTTTATGTTTTTTAGTGTTATGTGGTTTAGAGCATGTCATCGGGTTTTAATTTTATGTGTTTAAGGTGTTTTGATGAGTTTGTTAGTGTTTAAGACAACGTAAAGAATATAGGAGAAAATCTGGAGAAAGCGTGGAGGAGGAGCCAAGGCCACAATTGTAACAGAAGCAGCCAGCAGAAGCCATGATTGTGACTTATTAACCACGATCGTGACAGAATCCAAACAGGACCAGGCTACGATCGTGACTCACTAGTCACAATTGTGACAGAAGCCAAATTTCAAATGCCACGATTGAGAGTCATTGGCCACGATCGTGGCAGGTGCGATAATTGATATGGGGACTGCTTCTGGACTTAACGTTTTGACGATTATTTCAGACATTAGGGTTGTAATGCATGTCGAGTGCACTATAAAATTTACCTAACTTTACACACTAAAATTTTGTAGCTATAGTGTGTCGGGATCGTATCCACAGGAAATGTTTGATTAAATTTCACAATGAAAATAATTAATTTAAAGGAAATAAAAGAGGGTTTTTCATTTGAGACAATTGAGAAAATAAAGTAACTTAAACTAACGAGAACAAATCAAAGAAAATAGTTGAAAATAATAAAAGTGATGAATACGTGTGAAATCTGATTCTCAAATCAATCTCGACCTATACATGACTAAATATCTTTCATTATTATAATGCTTTCACCTTTCTCTTAGAACTATTGGTCGTAGACTAACAACAAGTTCTATTAATCCTTGTTTTTCCTTAGGTCCTGTTTAATTAAGATACGATCGTTAACTAAATTTAACTACCAAATAACCTAGAATACGTTTCCTAGATTTAACTGGGCAGCTACAATACAAAATGGAAAATAGACCAATCTAAGCAACAACCATACAAGCTCAGATCATTTAACGTAGATTAACTTATCCCTAATGATTCGAAACTATTATTTGCCATAAATGAATCTTAATATAACAATTACGAATTATATTAAATATTCTAGCAATGAATTTAAATACAATGATTACAAATTGTATTAATGATTCTAGCAATGGGTTCACAATATAAATAATATAACGATAACGAGAATATGATTATCCATACATGAATACCTACACTCAATAAGTAAAGGATAACCTAAACAATTCTGATAAAGAGATTCAGCATTACATAAAGATAAGATATAACCGTGCATACTAGGCATCGATTTCACATTCAAACTGGTGTCGAGAAGTTAACATGTCATCGGGTTTTAATTTTATGTGTTTCAAGTGTTTTGATGAGTTTGTTACTGTTTGAGACTAGGTAAAGAAGATAGGAGAAGATCTGGAGAAAGTGCAGAGGAGGAGTCAAGGCCATGATCGTGAAAGAAGCAACCAGCATAAGCCACAATCATGACTCATTAGCCACGATCGTGATAGAATCCAAACAGAACCAAGCCACGATCGTGACTTAGTAGCCATGATTATGACATAAGCCAAATTTCAAATGCCATGATTGTAACTCATTGGCCACTATCGTGGCAGGCGCAATAGCTGACATGGGGACTACATCCAGACTCAATATTTTTATGGTTATTTCAGATATTAGGGTTAAAGTACGTGCCGAGTGCACTATAAAATTTACCTAAGTCTGCACACTAAAATTTTGTAGCTATAGTGAGTCGGGATTATATCCACTGAGAATGTTCGGTTAATTTTTGCAATGAAAATAATTAATGTAAAGGAAATAAAAAGGGGTTTTTGACTTGAGACAATTGAGAAAATAAAGTAACTTAAACTAACGAGAACAAATCAAAGCAAACAGTCGAAAACAATATAAGTGATGAATACGTGTGAAATTCGATTCTTAGATCAATCTCGACCTATACATGATTAAACATCTTTCATTGTTATAATACTTTCACCTCTCTCCTAGAACTATTAGTTGTGGACTAATAACAAGTTTTTTTAATCCTAGTTTATCCTTAGGTCGTGGTTAATGAAGATACAATCGTTAATTAAACCTAATTATCAAATAACCTAGAATACGCTCTCTAGATTTATTTAGGCAATCACGTTACAAAATGGAAAGTAGACCAATCTAAGCAACAACCACAGAAGCTCAGATCATTTGACCTAGGTTAAGTTATCCCTAATGATTCGAAACCATTATTTTTCATAAATGAATCTTAATATAACAATTACGAATAATATTGAATATTATAGCAATGAATCAAAATACAATGATTACGAATTATATTAATGATTCAAGCAATGGTTCACAATATAAATAATCTAACGATAACGAGAATATGATTATCCATACATGAATGCCCAAACCTAATAAGCAAAGGATAGCCTAAACAATTATGAGAGAGAGATTCAACATTACACAAAGATAAGTTAAGCTTAACTATGCATTCTCAGGGTCGATTTCACTTTCAATTTAGTATTGGGAAGTTAGCATGTCATTAGCTTTTAATTTTGTGTGTTTGAGGTGTTTTGATGAGTTTGTTAGTGTTTGAGACCATGTAAAGAAGACAAGAGAAGATCTAGAGAAAGCGCAGAGGAGGAGCCAAGGCCACGATCGCGATAGAAGCAACCAGCATAAGCCACAATCTTGACACATTAGCCACGATTGTGATAGAATCTAAACAGGATGAGGCCATGATCGTGACTCACTAGCCACGATTGTGGCAGAAATCAAATTTCAAGTGCCAAGATTGTGACTCATTGGCCACGATTGTTCAGGTTATACACTCTAAGTTTCAATATTTTTAACCTTGGTAATTACCGCAAGCGCACGGGTCATTCACGTAGTACTTAAGGTGTCGATCCCACAAGGAAGGGAAGTAGTCCTAAGTCTAATGGCAGCTAAGTCACAAACCTACTACTGTAGAAAAGTAAATCAATCAAACAATTAATTCAAGAATTGAATTGAAGAAATCTAAATATGATAACAAATGACACAACCTAATCCCAAAACTAACCTAGAAACTATCAAGTGAGAAAAAGGGGAATTCAATTCGAAATTACTGAAAACCTAATCAATTGTGCAATTCTTGACTTAACGGGTCTACACGGTCCTAGGGTGAATTACTCTCTCTCGAGTTATAATTCTTAACCCTAATTGATGATCCCTAATTTAAATTATGGAATCACGATCTCTCAATTCGCGATTGATCCAAAAACCTAAATTAGTTCTAAGTTGTCTATTAACCTACCGGGAATCTATGCTCGATCTCTCGTTACACGACTCTACCGGTTTAATTCAATCCTTTACCTATCAATTCACCTAACTCTCGTTAGCCCAAATTGATTATTTTCACTCAGCTCACCCTCTCAGTTTATTGTCAAATTATTAAGAACAAGAATTTGAATCACAATTAAATCAAAAGAAATATAACCAATTAAAATTTATTAATCTCAAGAATTAAAAACCCGAAGGTGAGTATAGGCAATAATCAACACTCAACAGCAATAATTTCAATAAATATCCCAATTTCATACATAAATAAAATTGAAATAAATAAAGAAACTACTGTCGGAATGGAAAATGGAAACAGCGACAGCAGGAAACCACCTCTTCCGAGAAGTATGTCGCGTCAAGCTTCGTCTCTTTGTCTCTCTTCCTTCGTCTACTTCCTCAATCTCTCAAAACTCTCTAGGGTTTTCGAAATGTGACTCGCATGAAAGCTCTCGATTCAGACTCTCCAAGGCTGCTGCATATATCCCATAATGTTCTATTTATACTTTGGGCGCCTAGGTCAAATTCGGGGTCGAAACGGTTCAAAAATTTGTCTGAAACTTAAGTTTTTCTATCAGCCCGACGTAGTGCACAATCGTGACTGGCACTTTTTCCTTTCTGTCATGATCGTGGCCTGACTTGACGCTCTCTGTCACGATCGTGACTCTTGGTGCATAATCGTGGCCTGGCCACTTCTGGTTCTTCCTCTTCTGTCACGTTCGTGGCCTATGCTTTTTTGCCCGAAAACTCTTTAACTCTTCCCGTTCATTCCTATTTATCCTACAACACTAGCAAACACATCAAGGTACCTCAAAAATATACAATTTAAGCTCAAAGATTCAAACTAACCCATAAAAACACTTAAACACAAAAAACTAACCTAATTAACCCTAACGTTGGGTTTGGTTGATGTCTCCGTGGGTGGATACAGATAACAAAACACAAAAATTTTGTGTCCAGTAGTGTTTGGTTGCTAACACTGCCCATTTTTGTTCCGTCTCCAGTTCACAAAAACATAAATTTTTTGTTCCTTCCAAAACCGTGGCACAACTTTCTTGTGCCTGTCACAAAAACAAAACACGCAGGCTATTGGACAAAAATACTCCCATATTATTACTAATATTCCACACATGCCCAAGTGTATAAATAGCAAAAAAAGACATTCTTAAATGTATCTTTAACCTATTATGTAATTAATTTAATGAATGCTTAGATGTTTTATTAAATTATTATGTACTAGAATTTCTAACTTGTAGGATTTTTTTATTCAATAACTCGTTTCATTAAATTTTTAGGTTTCTCATTTCATTAAATATTTAGGTTCTTCATTTTATTTCATGGTAATTAAAAAAATACAAATATAATTAAAAAATATTGATACAATTATAAAAAATATTTACGTAATTCATTTTATTGTTAACTTGTACGAAGTTTTTACTATTCAATAGCTCAATACCCCCATTTTTAGGTTCCTCATTTTTTTAATTCCTTATTTATAGATAAAATTAAAAAATACTAATACAAATCATTCGTTTTAAAATAATAAATGAATTACATATTTCCAATCATATTATACTGCAGGGATACTTTGGTCATTGACACTGTTTTCTATGTTCTGTCAACTGTAACCAAACACATTTCTATCCTCGAGACACACAGTTTTATCTGTTTTGTCCATTACAACCAAACACCTCATTGTCTCCAATTTTTGTTCTATTCTGTCTCTAAATTTTTGTTTTGTTCCGTCTCAATATATGGATCACAATAACCATACGCAGCGTAAATGCATACTAAACACTTGCAATGACTTTAAAATGCTTGTCAAATCTAACCCTAAAACACAATACAATTCATAACTATCAACATCCCCACACTTAAACTTTTGCTTGTCCTCAAGCAAATAAAACAATAAACACGTAACATCAAAAACACACAATGCAATAATGTGACAACGGCTTTAATCTTCATGAAATAAATTTAATCATGGACACAATCATTCGAATTATATCAAATCATTAACAAACAAAATGGGTATCTAGGGGCTTTGACTAGATATACAACTTAATCGAGACCCATGTGCTAACTTATGTACCCTTTTTAATTATCACACACATTAATAATTTTTCCGTCTCTTAGACTCTGTAACCATTCCGAGGTATATTTTCATGAAAAAAATAAAATCAAACTTATTACAGGAATGGTATGTTTCTATTTGAAAACTTTTTTTTAGACTTAGTCTTTTACTCGGAGGCAAACATTGGTGATGAATATCGATTCGATTACTCGACGAGGTCATTTATTAGCAGTTTGGTTGGAACGTCATTATAGCCTTTTTATGTGAAGGCACATATTTGTAATGCGTGTCGATCTGGTTACTCAGCTATTATCACGTGTTCAATTGGCTACTAGCTCTATTCATAACTCGAAGGTTAGTGGAATAATTTTTTTTATCTATTGGTTTCCATGTAAATAAATACTAGTCCTTTAATGTTCTGTTGGTTTCGGATAATGTATCCAAAACTTTGGTCCAGCGTTGGTCCTCTTCTTTCTTTTCTTCTGATTCCTCTCTTGTTGAGTCCCTTACCTGCCTAGTAGGTGCAAAGTATAAGCTTGCTTGGCCTGTCTTAGTCCTTCCATGTGTCTTTTCATTTATTTCTCGCAGACTCATGTTGGTAGAGTGAATAATCTTTACCCAATATAGATGATGGTGGTTAAGGAACTCAGGTAGATGCACTGTTAACCCCCTCTCATCCACACCAAAATGCTCTGCGATGGCAGAAACCAAGTACCCCATTCCAAGATGGTTTCTCCGCTTTCGCGGAACTACAGCAAGAGCATTCAGCACATGCGTGGATGTGTAGACTGGGATACTGTGGTCCATGCACCACAGTATGAATAGCTCCTTAGGTGAACACTTGTTGGTCTCTAATTTATCAAAGACTAGCTAACACATAAATTTATACAACAACAGGTGTTCATGTGACAGGATAATATTGTTGTGGGCATTTTTGGTGTAAAAACGCTCAATGCCAATAAACTCGTACCAATATTGGGAGGGACGGAAGTCATTATGTTGGTCGACAATGGCGGATTTAGGGAATCCACATATGTCACAAATAATTTCTACCATTAACTTATATGCTCGCCCCCTCAATCTAAACCATAATTCCTTAGTGTTCTTGCGATCAAAGGTCAGGGATGTGAAAAATTCTAGGGTTAGCTCCTCATAAACGGGGAATTGAAACTTGATGAATTGACCCTACTGGATCCTCTCTGTTAAATTTTCTATTCGCTCCTGCACCTCTATCCTAGCCAGTGTATCGAAATCAAAATATTTAGGCATAACTATATGCCTAGAGCAAAGGGAACAGAAACGACTACCTTCCTCCTCGGAGTAGATGGGAAATGAAGTTCCAAAATTTGCTACTTAGTTCTGCCTCCCCCGTCCTGCACTTATTGTGCTCCATAAGGCTCTCGTCGGGCAGTTTGCTTGATACGAGGCATGATTGGTTTGAATTTGGGAAGTTATCGATGGAAAATTTCTAGAGAGATGTTAGAGCGTTTGGAAGTTGAAATTCTAGAGAGATAATGTAAAAATGAAAGTGAAGGTGAAAGTCAAGTAAGAATTGAATAAATAGGTGGTAAAAAGGGTAAAATGGTAAAGTTATCACTTAAAATTTGCATCCTCCCCTTTTGTTCATTATCACAGGCCACGATCGTGACCTGCTATGCCACGATCATGGCTTGCGGCGTACCACTAAAGGAGTTTCTAAATTGTAGGCCAAGATCATGACCTGAAGGGTCACAGTCGTGGCCAGTGCCTATATCTTGATTCTAAGACCTTCTTGTTCCAATCCTTTCCTTCTTTCATTCAATAATTCTTCTTCACTTCTCTTAATACGCTTGCGTACTCTTCCCCATGACTCCGAAATCCTATTCCTCTTTTTGCTTTTATTCATGCAATCAAAAATAAACCTAACTACGAATTTCATCTATTCTAACTAAATTCAACATGAACTAATTTTTTCATGGGTGCCTCCCATGCAGTGCTTCTTTTAACGTCAGTAGCTCGATGCTCCTTTTAAGCTCACGATGGTTGGAATGATTGATTTGATGGTAGCCTCGTTATTAATCTCAAAGTCTGAATGTTTGCTACCATATTGTGACTACCACCTTCCTTGGAATTTTCTTTACCTCGCCTTCTCCTTCGCGAGCACTTCTTTCGGAAGAATTTTGCAAGATTCTCAATGTCTTCCCATTCTCCTCTAGGTTCGGGTTTGTTGCGAACCACTGGAGTTGAAGGAGCTCCATACTCTCTAACAGTCACTTTGAAGGTCAATTGCTCCTTCCCTACTCGTAGAGTTAGTTCACCCCCATCTACATCGATAATTGAGCATGTAGTCGCTAAGAACAGTCGTCCAAGAATTATCGAGGTATCCTCATCTTTATTGATATCCAAAATATAGAAATCTGTGGAAAAGATAAAATTACTGACCTTGACCGGCACTGTTAGGCCCCAATATTTTTTTTATTAAGCATGAATTGATTTAATTTTGTGGTCCTGGAATATAAATTATTTTATTTGGAGTTTAATTAGCATGTCTATGATTGGATGATTTATTGCTTAGATTGATGGAATTGGAAGTATTAAATGGAGAAATTAAGATTAAGTTAGAGTATAGTATGGTGTAAGTTAAATTAAAGAAGTAAGAATGTATAAGGGCAAAATTGGAAGATCACTTAAGGTTAGAAGGCTAAGGCATTACATAGAAGGGAATAATGGACATTTGATGACCATTAAGGGTCTAAAAAGAAAAGAAGTTGTTGTCTTGTTATAAGTTGAAGAAGAAATCGTGGAAGAAGGGAAGAGAAGAGAAAAAACTAGGGTTTTTGGGATATCTTGAAGAACTTGAAGAATTTGAAGCATCAACAAGTAAGTATGAGTATTAACCCTTCTTGATTGTTAGATGATGCATATTTAGGGTTGGTTAGAAGTGAATATGTG
>JANQAP020767292.1:0-12621 GCA_026874005.2 Erythroxylum coriaceum | reverse complement strand
TATTAAAATTACGCATTAACCATAATTTAAATATAATGACAATATATATTATATATTTTAAAAAAATTAAGTAACGCATTTACCGACAGAAAAAAATGTCCACAGTAAATACATGACCAGTTACCGACGGTTCACTAGTTCTTCATCGGTAACGGTAGAAGGAATTACCGACAGAAATCCATATTCGTCGGTAAAACTTTTAGCAAATATACCGACGGTAAGTTTTTTTCCGTCGGTAAATATTTCGACCGAACAAAACAGCCATCGCTAAATAGTACCGACGGTTAAGCACAGAATAAACCGTCGGTATATTTACTAACGGTAAGATAATATACCATCGGTAAGTATTAGCTATGGCCGATTCTACGACGCTTTCGTCTGTCGGAAAATTCTGTCGGTAATATTTATTACCGACGGAATGATGTGTTTTTCGTCGGTAATTTCCATCGCAAAAAGGCAATTTTCTTATTGTGGGTGACGATTTCCATTTCGTTGCTAAAGAAATTGTCGGAAAAGGGTGCCTTTGTTGTAGTGACTATTATTAAGAAACTTATCGACGATGACCAAAGAGAAAGATATAGAAAAGAAAGGAAAATTTGCTCCCCAGACAACCTCATAGGTGGGAATAGATCTTTTGTTCCTAATTAATATGTACCTCCCGTTCTCAAAAGATCACAGTCGTTCAATTTTTGTGGGTCTTATTTATTAAATGGATGGATTTTTATGGAACAGAATAGGCATAAAATAATGGTAACAGGTGATCTGGTCCCCATAGGTGGCCCCCATTTGTAGCTCTTGTTGCCTGGAAACTTAATTAACGTGAAATTGTGAAATACTCATTATTTGACTTATTGTTCACTCCATATACAGGCTTTAACTATGAGGCTTCTGATCCCAACTAATCCTTTACAATTAAAAATTTTTTGAAAAAATAAATACATAAAAATATTGGTATGTTAGTTTCCTCATATAGATTTTATTCTTTAATCATCTTGATGTATAATTAGTCTATTTACTTATGCTCTACAATATCAATCAAGTGATATAATTATTTAAAGGTATTATTTATTTATACATTTTCAAATGAATATAATAAAGTCTATAAAATAATACACATTGCAATTGCAAATGAAATTATGATGAGATCATAATTATTATATTCATATTACATTTATATATTATCCTAAAATTATTCTAGATCATTGGTCTGTTAAGATTGGATATTGATAGAACACAAAAACACTAGCACACATTATATTTTTTCATGTGAAGGAAGTATTAAATGTTATAGACTAAAGTATAAAGATACTTAAAAAATATATAGGTGCTTATTAGAGTATAAGTTTACCAAACTGACCCCATACGAGAATTCTATTTAGAACATTACTTATATATTTATGAAAATTTTCATTGTGATGATTGTATAAGTGATTCTTTAATTTAAGATCTCGAAAAAATCTCATATAATGATATAATGATTACGATGTTTTGATATTATTTATGAAATAATTTAATCAAGGATAGCTCAATCGGTAGTCATTAGATATAGCACAAATTATATAAAAGTAGTTAAATGATCAATATAGGATTCATCACCATAAAGTGATCAAGGAGAATGCTCCGTTATTCTCAATTGGTATTGATATAAAAAAATTATTGAGCAAGGTGGAATAACACTTTGAAAATAATTTTAAATGTCATTAATAGAGTTAATTACTAATAGTAGAGAACTAAAATGATCGGACTCAAATAGAGTAGAAATTAGTTCTATGTTTTTATGTCTAATCCAAAAATTATATGATAAAAAAGATTGAATTATAGAAAAAAAGCAAACATTATATGATAAAAATGATTGAATTATACAAAAAAAAGGTGTGCATGAAAAGATTAATCAAAATCACTTTGACATTCTTAAATATTTAAATGGTCATGTTACATTTCTAGACGTCAATGTTGATCTATATAATTTAATTGCAAAATTAAAAATAAATTAAACTTTTAATTTATCTAAATATAATTTTAGGTTATAATTTACACTAGTTCCTTTGGGGTTTGCTTGTGGTTGTTTTTGACTTATATTGTCCATGGATGTGCTGGTGAATGGTTGCGGCATGTGGAGTTATGAAGTGTTCAA
Source organism: Erythroxylum coriaceum (assembly GCA_026874005.2). NCBI lineage: Eukaryota > Viridiplantae > Streptophyta > Magnoliopsida > Malpighiales > Erythroxylaceae > Erythroxylum > Erythroxylum coriaceum. Next base: position 10,487 of record JANQAP020767292.1, on the reverse strand, counting down.
TTATGTCTGTTATAGATTCTCCATGGCTAATTGTGTTCTCATGACTGGAAGATGATGAGGATAAAGGCAACAACAAGGCAAGGTGAAAATTGCATATGTGCCTGTAGTAGAAGGGATGAAGTGTCAGTGTTGCTATTAGTGGTTTGGAGTAGAGAGGTTTCTAATGCCAGCGATTCAGTGATTATTGCAACATGGGATGTCACTAGAGAGAACTGGCGGTATATGCGTGAATAAGGTCGCATCTGAATGTATGGCATTGTCACTGATGCATTAGAGTTGGTGGCGCCGAGGTGGACTGGTTTGTGACTGAAACATTGGCAGCGAAAGATGTAGACGGTTGCAGCTTAAGTTTTAGTCTTTAGTTTGCTAGGGTTTCTAAAGGATGATGGAGAGGTGTTTGGACATGAAGTTAGGGTGTTCTAAGGTTGGACTAGGGATGTTTGACAACTAGGATAGTATATCTTAGGCTTAGAATAAACGTTGTTTGGTTATTGGAATAAGAGTATTCCATATCTGAACTTTTAACTTGTTTGTTCGGTGATGAGGATTTATGTAATCCAAGTCTAAATAAAACCAGTATTCAAATAAACCAACCCTAATTTAGAATACCATTATTTTAATTAGAATTTAAAATATTTTTAAATTTAAAATTAATTCCAAAATTATGTCAATTATTTTTTAATGTGATTAAGGTTAATAATTTGATTGATTTTTAAATTTAGATTTTACAAAATTTGTATATAGAATTAAAATTAATTATTTTTAATTGGATTGAAATTAATTAATTAGACTTTTTTAAAATTAAGAAAAGCATTTTCTCGAGTAATTAAGGAAGTTGTTTCTTTATTATATTTATTTATTTATTTATTTCATTTTGATTAAGATCAATTAAATTTATTGTTTTATTTATTTTGAGAATTATTATTCTATTTATCTAGAAACTTTTCTTTATTAATTTGAGGAATAAGTTTCTTGATTTATTAGAAATGATATTTTTCTTAATTAAATTTAAAAGGATGTTTTCATTTATTAATTAAAAAATGAGCTTTTAAGTATTTTTGAAAATAATTTTCTAATTTGTTAAGGAAAGATTTTATGACTAATTGAGAAACCAATCTCTAAATAAAGGATATAAAAGATATTCTTAATCAAATTAAAAAGTGCTTTATTTAATTTTAAAAGTATTTTCCTTTAATATAAGAAATTATTTTCTAATTAAGGAAAAAAATTTCTAGTTAGATTAGAAGTAGTTTTCTAATTGTATTATAATGTCATACTTATGAAATTTTAAAAAGGGGTTTTTCTCAATTATAATAAGTAAGAAACATGATTTATTTAAAATTATTTTCAGTTAAATTTTTTTAAAGAAATTATGCTTCTTACTTATTATAATTTAGAAATAATTTTTTAAAGAAGTCAAGATAATTGGAAATAATTTTAAATTGGATTTAAATTTTTTCAAACCAAATTAAATTTTTATTTGAAATAGAAATTTAATTCATTTAGGAATTAATGGATTTAATTTGATTTAATTTTTCCAATGAATTAAAAATATTATTTTAGATTATAAAGATTAATAAGTAGAATCAAATAGGTTTGATATTTTATGTATATAACATAATTATGTATGCAAAAGTTGCAGGCTTTATTTATATGTTTTATATATACATTAGATGCATGTTGAGTTACAAGTTTATATGTCTAACATTTTTACAAGCATTTGTGCATTTGATGAGATTGTTTGAAATTAAATCCCTCGTTAAAATATTAAGTACATGATGAGAACGTGAATGTTGCCTTCCATTATTTAAGCATAAAACTAGGATTCTGTTTATTGTAAGGCTTGTTGAGTGATCTAAGGCCTATTTATATTGACTATGTTTTTCTTACATGCATTTTTGTGTTTGATAAGATTATTTGACATTAAATCCCTCATTAAAATATTAAATACATGATGAGAATGTGAATGTTGCCTCCCATTATTTAAGTATAAAAATAGAATTTTGTTTATTATAAGGCTTGTTGAGTGACTCAAGCCCATTTATCCTAACTATGTTTTATCTTAAACTATTTATTCTACTTAAGTAATTTTTTATGATTTAGATAAGTGACTTATTATCATATGAATTTAGAGGTAAGGTTAGGAATAACATATAAGATATGTTTTAGCAAGAGTTATCACCTAATAGATCTAGAAATCATATAAGATGTGATTAAAAAAGTTGTCATCTATTTACTTTAAGTTTAGTTGGGTTGTTGAGTGACTAAAGATCATTTAAATTTAAATGGGATCCTAGTCCACTTGAAATATTAGATAAATATTTTCGAGTAGTAATGAGGGCAACTATTTCAATGAAAATAGTGGGAATAACTAAATGAATAATTAAAATCCTAATCTTATTTGGTTGTCATGGCATATAATCAATTTCTTACATTTACATTTTGTTCTAAGTAGAAATTAATTTGATTTGTATAGTTGATACTAAAATTTAGTGAACCAAATTTATTAGGTATAGGTTAGTTTGGAGAACAGATCTTAAAGGTAGAAAGAACATTTATATCCATTATGCAATATTGCTATAAATCCCGATGACAAAGTCATAGAGATATATTAATATTATCTAGTTAATAAAGTGTAATGGCATTTTGAGTTGACTAATATCTTATAAACTTTAATGACAATATGTAAGATATTTGTCAACACATTGAAAGTACAATCCAAGAGGATATATAAAGTAGAGTTGAAAGGTATAATACCTTTGATGGAATTTTCACTCAATTTTTTATTAAAAGTATAAACATGAACTATAATTAAAGGCATTTGCTATAGTATTATTATAGTTTTCATTAGAAGAAAATAGTTGCATGACTTTCTTTCCTATATATGATATAGTATGGACCAAATACATATTTTTAATTCATGGTTTTGAGTATTTAACACTAAATTTAGATTCAACATTATTACAATGTTCAGGGCATGATAAGAAATTATTATTAGGTAAAAGTAGTTTATCCAAATTTATACAAATAGTTTATTCGTGTTGGATCAAGGGAGACATATGCTTAATAAAAGTGGCACAAATAAAAGGGTTAATTGTAAAAAAGTCTCCAAATTTTCTCAATTTTATAATATTAGCATGAACTTTAAAAAATAACACTAAGATGCTCAAACTTTTAATTTGTTGCAAAAATAGCCCGATGTTAACTTCTCTGTTAATATGTTTGACGTGGTTAATATTTTTTCCATGTGGATGCCATGTGTTTCATTTTTCCATTTAATTATTTTATTATTTAATAAATTTGATGCAACAATTCCTTTACTAAATGCTTGGTTAAAGAGCATTCGAGTCTAGAACTCAGACATAAACAGGAATTAGGTAAAGAATACAATCGGTGTGAATAATAGCAAGCCCATCACAATCCCATAACCTTATGCAAATTTCTAGACAATCCCTAGAATCCAACTCATTAAACTAGGAACTTACGTGCTTTTGTTAATTATAAAAGAAATCAAAATGAGAACTAAACTATTGAACAAATTATTTGGTTACAATGTAGAACTCAAAAGAATAATGCATAATGATTTTTGGTAAGTTTTTGGACCCAAGAGCACTAAAGAAGGCATAAAATGTAGTTGGACTTACCAAAAGTATTCCCTAACTAGTGGGCATAAATGCAAGAATGCATAAAAGGATGTCTTGCACTGTCAATGAAGTAGTGCAATTAAGGTGACCAAAATGGAGACAAAAGTCTGGAATATTAGTCCCTTAATGAGCTAGAATATAAGCTAGAAATTTTCACCAAATTTGTACCATATTACTAATATAATCTGAATATGAAATCAAAGAAAAACACAGTAAGTGAATCATTTCAAAAATTTTCAAAGAGAGGAGGAAAAGTAGATGACTAAGCTGAACAACTTCATACTATAAGGGCTTTTGTTTTCGTTCTTGGTTTAGAACGGGCTCCTCTCCTTGCTTTAAGGAGTAGGATTTTCATTCTTTAAATTTATTAAATAATAAAACAATTGCGTGGAAAAAATGGAACATATGACAGGCACATGAAAAAGAAATTAATATGACATGGCTCACCACATCAAACACATTAATAGACAACTTAACGTTAGGTTATTTTCATAAAAATTTGAAAGTTTTAGCATTTTAGTACGAATTTTAAGTCTAGTCTAGTATTACAAAATTGAGCAAAGTTTGGGATGTTTTTTCAATTAACTAAAAATAAAATGTTAAATAACTAAAAATATCATTTTGTGTCCTATAGGTTAAATCATTATAATAAGAATCATATAGTTTTATACAAGGATATATATATATATATATGAATCGAATGAAACTTTTGAAACTTGTTAAGTTGAAAAATGACCAAATTAATATATATATATATATATATATATATGAATCGAATGAAACTTTTCAAACTTGTTAAGTTGAAAAATGACCAAATTAACCTTTTATGAAAGGATGATGATGGTATTAAATTTTGTTAAATTTTATACATATGATGTATTGGGTGTAATAACAATTCATAAAAGGATGATACTTGTATTTCATTAAATTTACTAATAACTTTATGTAACATAATCATACGTATTAAATCAAATTTTAATTTGGTTTTTCTAAAGTTCAATTTATTTAAATCTAAGTAGAAGTTAAACATTGAGAGTAACAGAACGCTTGAATCAAATTGATGTGCTGATGATAGGTGTGTATTAGGATATGTTTTTATAGGTAATTGGCATATGTTTTCTAGCATAATTGTTGTTTATTGTTCTAGTTTAGGATTCATTTTGTATGTTTTCATTAAGTTCAATTTCCATTGTTGTTCTTGTATGTTTGATGCTAATTGAGGGTAAGAATTGATTATTTTTGTGTAGGAAGGAAAAGGGAGCAACTTCGAGGTTGAACAAAAGATCAAAGAAGAGAAGACAAAGAGAGTGCATTTGGGACAAATTCCCACGTTCGTGGGAATCATGCAACTTCCCACGGATGTGGGAAATCACAACAGAAATGAAAAGTGCATCTGTGTGCAATTCCCACGCTCGTGGGAATCATGTAAATTCTAATCCAGGGCAATCTGCGAGACTTTATTAAACCTAGGATTTTTATACTATAAAAACATCATTAAGCCTCCATCTTCAAGAGAGACGACACACACCTGTAGAAACACCATCCTTGAGTAGAGAACACATGTTCGGACCATTGAGGAGGGATTGAAGACAAGGATCATCGTCAAGATTGGACAAAATAGCACATCAACACCAAAATTCCAAATTTTGGAAAAGAAGAGAAGGAGTCTTTTTATTCAATTTTCTTTCATTCTAATCTTCTTTATTCTTTGTAAAAATGGTTCATTTGATTGTAGATGATGTTATGGGGACCATGTTAGGCTGATTTCATTTTAGAGATTGCTTTTGAATTATTTTGTCAAAACTCATGTTAATTGAATAATTAGAAGAGAGATCTCGATTAGTCAATTGATCACCCATAGGATAGTTTAATAACTAGTTGAATCGGTAAAGTCCTTAGGTAGGTTGAGAGATCGTTCAATCGATTCTCGTTAATTCAATTAGGGATAAATAGTTACACCTTGAGAGAGAGTAATTAGTACATTCAAAAATCTAGGGTGAGACACAATTCAATCAATAAAATAGCAGGGAGAAAAAATAAGGAAAAAGTAATCTCTAGCATTTAGAATCTTGAATTCAGATTTTCTGTATTTGCGGTATCATCCATTGTTTACATTATTCTTTTAATTTTAATTTAATTTTCCAAATTATTTGCATTTGAAAATTTAGTTTCTTAAACAAAGTTGTGTTTAAGTTAAGCGATGATTAGGCATCAATCCCTGTGGGATCGATATCTGCTCTTTTTACTACAAGTCACGACCCATTCATTTGCGATTTTTTAGTTAAAACAAGTAGATAGGTTTTACCATCAACAAGTTTTTGACGCCGTTACCAGGGATTGATTGTTGAGCATCTAGTTTGATTTATATTAGTTTGATTTAAGAGTTTTTGATACTTTTCCTTATGTATTTGCAGGTGCATGAACACAAGGAGTACACGAAGGATGAAAGAAGCTATAAAGGACAAATTTCTCAACATTAAGAAGAATGAAAGAGAAATAAGAAGGGCAAAGCGTCTAAATTTCTCAAATCAAGATATGACTGAAGAAGGAGAGCAAGGAGGATCGGAAAGGACATTCATAGATTTCAAGAGGCCAGGGTTTAGTCCTTAGGGAGTGGCGAGGCTGGTAGTTCAAGTGAATAATTTTGAGATAAAGCCGGCACTCAACATTCTTCAAAACAGTGTGTAGTTCTATGAGCTATCCGACAAGGATCTGAATGCCTACATCACAAATTTCTTAGAGATCTGTGACACATTCAGATTCAACAGACTGTCTGAAAATGCGGTGAAGCTGCAACTATTTCATTCACGTTGAAGGATCAGGCTCAAGCATGGTACAATTCTTTGAATCCAGGCCAGATCACTACTTGGGAGTAGCTCGCCCAAGCATTCCTTGCCAAATATTTTCCATTGACAAAGACAACGAGGATTATCAAGGAGATAACCAATTTCCAGCAGAGCCATGGAGAATCTCTCTACAAGCTTAGGAAAGATTCAAGGAACTTCATAGGAGTTATCCACATCACAACCTCCCGATGGAATTTCTACTTCAAACATTCTATAATGGTATGAACCTGAGCACAAGGGGCACAATTGATGCAGTAGTCGAAGGCTCATTGATGAGGAAGACGGTGGAAGCACCTCATGATTTATTAGAGGAGTTGGTAAGCAACAACTGCATGTGGTCGAGCAAGAGGAGTAGACAAAGACAGAAGGAACAAAAAGGTATGATACCTATTGACTCAGTTACTACCTTATAGGCTCAAATCACGGTGTTGACAAAGTAGCTAAACAACATGCAAGGAGCATCCACCTCAGCAGTAAAGGCAATGCAAGCACAATATGAGCTGTGTGGGGAGAACAACCACAGCTCAGCAGAATATTTCCTATTAGGAGTTAGCGGGACCGAACAAGTAAGCTATTTAGGCCAGCCGTAGTGAGGTAATAACCCATATTCGAATACATATAATCCGGGTTGAAAAAACCACCTGAACTTTTCTTGGATTAACAATAATGCAGGTGGCCAACAAAGACCACAAGGACCGCTAAGATTCCAGTAAGATCGAATCGGAGCATTGGAAAACAAAATGGATAAGATGATGGAGGTTTTGGGGTCCAAATTGGCAGCACAAAAAGAGAATCATAAAAGGATTCATGCAAGCCAGGAGGAAAATTAGAAGACGATGGAAGCAAAATTTGATAAGATTTTGAAGAATCATGCATCGTCCATCCACAATCTGGAAGTTCAGGTAGGCCAACTAGCTAACGCTTTATCTTCACGAAATACAGGTAGTCTACCAAGCAACACTGAGGTGAATCCGTAAAAAAGAATCATAGCCATTACTCGGATGGAGAAAGAAGAAAGCAAACATGGGGAGAAAGATGGAAACAAGCAAGAAGAACAAATAGTGTTGGAAGTCCTTCCAAGTAGACTAGTAAGCGACCCGATTAAGGAACTTCAGCTTCGACTTCCATAATAAATTTTTGCTCAGTGGAAGCCATCTTCAAATGAAGTAGCTCAGAACTATAAAGAAGGGGAGTTAAGCAAGATGACAAACATAACAAATTAACTCCAAACAAAGCTCATATTAAAGGGGTTGTTGAAAGAAGAGGTTATCAATCACATATCAGGAGAAAGTTCATATGTAGCACAGAAGAAAGAAGACCCAAGTGACTTTTTCATTCCTTGTAGAATAAATGGAGTTACGATAGATCGAGCATTTACGAATTTAGAAGCAGTTATCACCATGATGCCGTACTCATTCAGTCAGAAGTTAGGTCTAGAAGAGTCATAGCCAACTAAGACATTATTGAAAATGGCTGATAGGACAGTGCATTTACTGAAAGGGATCATCAAGAATGTGCAGCTACACATTGATAAATTTATCGTTCCAGCTGATTTTCACATATTGGATATTAGTGAAGATGAGGAAACACCGATCATTCTTGGGCGACCGTTTCTGGCTACTGCTCATGCGATTATTGATTTTGATGGAAGCGAGTTAATACTGAGAGTAGGGAAGGAGCAGTTAACATTTAAGGTGTTGAAGAAGAATTATCATCCTACTCTACCCCCAACATACATCAAGGAACCTAAACTCCAAGGAGGATGGGAAAACATAGAGGACCATAAAAATGCACTTAGGAAGAAACGAACTCGTACGAGAAGGCAAAGAAAGGAAAATAATGATGAAGGTGGAGCCTAGAATAAGGTAGCCCCTGTACAAAGTCTAAGATCAATTTATGCATAGCTATCATTCTAGTCATTTGAACCGCCATGAGCAAGAAGGAGAGTTAGGCTACCAATGGTAACAGAGGCGCTACATGGGAGGCAACCCATGGGAGTCAACTAGCCTTTGTTTGTTTTTGTTCAATTAATAGTTCATTTGAATTCCTCAGTTATAATCATGTTTGAATTGGATTTGATTAATGTTTGTGTTGATTTTGTTTGGATTTCAATTTGTTTTCTTTTTAAATTTCATGTTGAAGATATTATCTTGATGTGTTTGTAGGTTTTGGGATCATGGAGAATGCATATAAGATTGGAAGAAGGTTTGAATTTTGTAAGGATCACCAATTCCTACGTTCATGGGAATTGTGGTGATTCCCACGAACGTGGGAAATCTCTCCAAAAAGTTTCTGGAGAGAAAACTCACGTCTGTGGGAATTATGGTACTTTTTGGAGAGGTTTCCTACATCCATGGGAATTCTAGAGATTCCCACGCTCGTGGGAATTGTGGGGATTCCCACGAGCATGGGAATCCCTCAAGTGAATCCCATCCGAAAGGGAGCTTAACAACTTCCCTCCCTTTTCTTCTCTCATTCTCTTTTCAAAATTTCACTCCCTCTCTCTCTAGAACACCATGTTCTCTCCTTCCACTCTCTAAAACTCTTCATTTTTCATCTAGATTCTTGGTATTTTTTTCATCCCTTTCCATTAATCTTACATTCCTTCATTCTTTTCATGTATAAATCATTCAAAAACATGAGGATTTAGGTGGGATTTTATTTTCTCTCTCTAAAATACGAATTTCACTCTCTCTCTTTCAGTTTTGTAGATTTTCTTCTAACAATAGCTCTACCAAGAATGATGAGGATTAGGCAACCGGTTGATTACCTCCGCCTTCAAGTTTATGGCAAAGGAAAACTCAACTTAGCGGTAGCCTATTGGGCCCCATTTCTGATTTACTCGGAAGAAGAAGGTGCACGTTTTCATGACTTTAAGAGTAGAGCAATAGTTACTCCTAGGTATTTTGATTTTGAAGTGTTAGAAAATATAGGAGTGAGATGCCGACTTGAACAATTAGCTGTGAATATAGGGTGGAATAGATTTGTTCGGTGTGACATACCTATTTCTGCCACCATATCTTTAGAGTTTTTCACAACAGTTAGGTATAATTCTAAAATGGATTTGTTCTGGTTTAGGTTAGGTGGCAATGTCTTTAAACTTGATCACTGTGTCATGTGTGAATTGTTTAACTTGTCGAATACAAAAATCTTAGATGGCCATGCAGATTTTGACGTAGATGCTTATTGGAGCACTCTCACTGGTGAAACCCATTTTGATTCATGTTATGCACCGAATTCTTTGATTCAAAGTGCTGAGCATTTGTTGTTATATAAATTCATGTGCCTAACTGTGTTTAATAAAACGGAAATCAATAAATGCTCAGCTAAAGAACTTTTCTTTTTATAGTGCATGGATAAAAAGCTTAAAATTAACACTCTTTATAGAATTTTTTGATCACTAGTGAGTGTGACTACTAAAAAGAATACGTCTTTTGGGATGGCACATATTGCTTCTGCTTTGGGTGTATTTTATAATGTTAATATAGAGAATTTGCATATTGCTCCATACGACATGTTTGATATAGTCTATTTGAGACGCGCTGAGAATGTGGAGGTCCAATTTACAAAACTTCGTAATCCTCAAACGTACACTGTAGTGAGGAGCAGGAGGGGTGCCAATGTAGTCATAGACTGACCCTCCACATCCAACACAGCTCCAGAACCAGAGGAGGAAGCAGTAGTGGAGGAACCGAGGGAACCAACAACGACTGACTGATATCAATCGATTCTCGACCAAATAACTACAAATTAACAACGGATGACATCCCAACTCAACGAACTCGACACTCAAATGTGGCAAGTTCACAAGGAGCAACACAACTTAAAGAGAAGGTTCCTAAACTTCTGTTGGAAGAGTAAATTTGAAGCTCCTACATCATCATTGTCACCACCATCTTCGGAATAAGCTTTTCTTACCTTTTAACTTTTAAATTTTGTTGTTTCATTTGTGTGATTGCATTTCATTTTATGTGTATTTGGTTTCATATTACTTGTT
>JANQAP020767083.1:0-12622 GCA_026874005.2 Erythroxylum coriaceum | reverse complement strand
CGTACTATCGGACCTCCCCAGACCCCGCTTCAATGTGGGATTTCAGACTGGGTGATGATGATGATGATGATGATGATTTGAAGCTGTAGATTTATTCAGGGATTTATTGTGAATTTATTTGTATAGGAAATAGACACTAATTATTTGTTGCTCAATGCTGTATGTCTAAATTAATAACATTCACTCTTGTTCAAATCAAGATCATCGATTCATACATAGTTCTCCATAATTATCCCGGAACCTAAACCAATGTGAAATTTAATACGTAATCTGCAATTCAAGCTACTCTCTCTTGTTTTTATTGGTTTTATGATAATGACTATAATTCTTAGAATTCTTATAATCACCGGTCATAGTGAAATGAGGTGATGGTGGCAATTGTACATCGTTGGGTTATATGAACTGAAAATAAATTTTTTAATTTCAAATTAATTATATGATGTAATACGGAAATATTATTAATTGAATGGTTTAATTGACATGGTGTGTTATGTCAAAATGTTAATTGTAAAATTGATAACTGACTACTTTTTAATATAAATTAAAATTTGAATATCTATTTATTAATTAATATTATTAAGTTTAGATAAATTTCAAAGTTTTTATTATAATATATTTAATAGTTTTTCTGACTATTGTAATACTTGGATGAAAGAAATTGCTTATATATGATAAAAGTTTTTATTATCAAGCGTAATCATACTTGTGTTTGATCATTTTTTAATTGCGTTTTGATTTTTTTATTTAGCCTTTAAATTGGCAACAGAGATATAGCTATTTGGGGTGCAGCTTGTGAAGATATCCACCAGCAGATTCAAGGAAAAAGATATTTGATAGTCGTCAACAATAGATAAATACGAGAAATAAAAAATTGTTATTTATAGCTGAAGACTTGTATCACTGTTGCATTAGATACTTTATTAGACTTTAAAACAATAATTTTTAAATATCAGTTTGAAATTTAGCATTATAAAGATGAGGATAAAGAGTTATATTTTAGTTTCTCTAAGCATTATAACTTACATCTAAATAGAAGTTATTAAAGATGTTTTTATGGTGATTGTCCTTATTGTGATTATTTACTTTTTAAAATAAATAAACTTGATACTCGCATACAAGAAGCCTTGAATTACATCATCATAAAATAGATATAATTATATATTATTTACAAATTGTCATATAAAGGCTATAAAAGACAAGAATCAAATAGAATATATTGTAGATGTAAAAAGTTGCAAATAGAAGCTCATTTAAAAATGACAAGACATTTTAAAAATTATCATCTAAATGGTTGAAAATAAATATCTAAAATTAAAACCTAAAGGACTAAAGATAGAAGCTGGTTTCGTAAACAAATAGGAATACCATGATGTGGGCATCTTCTTAGTAAATCATTGAATCCCTCCTACGTATTGTATAAAGTCTCTTATTCAATATGGGCATAATAAGAGATGCCATACCTCATCTTCGTCACCTTAGCTGGTGGAAAGTACTACGTTAGAAATTTCTCACCATTTGATCTCAAATTGTGATCGATCCTCTAGGAAGTGAGTTCAACCACTTCTTGCTCGATTCCTCGATAAGAAAGGGAATATCCTCATTCTAATTGCATCATCAATGTCCTTGTTTATCTTAAAAGCATTGCAAATCTCCAAAAAATTGGTAATATGAGTGTTTGGATCCTCATCTTGTAGTCCATCAAATTGAACAAACTATTATACCATCTTTATGACATTTGGCTTAATCTCGAAGTTATTGCCTATAACAATTGGTGTGATGATATTGGACTTAGTTTAGTGATGGCCTCCCGTACTTAGACATATTTCTTTGTTGTCCCACTATAGTTTTTGTTTCTATGTTCTCAAATTCTTGCTCCCACTTTTCTTCACTTTGTTTAAGTCTAATTAAAAGGTTTTGCAAAGTCATTCTTTCAATTTCATAATCTCCGTCGACTAGTTCCAATAGATCGCTTTGGTTCATAACCAAATCCAACTTCCGAAAAAGCAATAAGAAAAAGAAATATTAACGACCAAAAATAAAATATCAAGAGAAATAAAATAATGCAAATAAAATAAATGATCAAGTTAATAGCAATCAAGCATTCCTAATATTTCATTCCTAGTAATGGCATTAAAAACTTGATGATGATGTTATGGATTAACTTTTTTAATTACAAGAGCATAGTGTAGCTATAGCTAATACTGACAAGTATCCCACGAAGATTGTGAGTACTAATAATAACTCTTTTCTTGTTATATAACTGATAATTGAGGTGATTTTAATGGTAATTTAGATTTAAAATAAAAAATAAACTAAGGATAAGTCACCGTTATAAAAAAACTAGAATAACAAAAAAGTGAAAAATCAACCAATAGAAAACAAGTACCTAAAATTTGAACCCTGTAAGACTTCTCATACAATCATGATTTCACTAATCAATTTAATATAAAGTTTATTAGACCATGAAAATTCCTCAATTATACTGATTTCTTTTCAAGACTATTAACACATAATTATAGATTGATTAATTGAAATCTCTTGCTAATAAAAACCCACCCTATAATCACTTTAATCGATTTATAAATTTCACTATTAAGTTTGTCCCCAATCCAAAAGATTTTTGTCAACCTATCTTTAGGTTTACATGCAAGTCCTTTCAATTATGATATATCTATTCATGCATTGGATTTCTCAATCTTAGTTACATAAACTTATACATGAATCAACATGTTAGTAATATTAATTCAAGAATCAATAAGAACACATAATTGAATCTCAATGAAATTAAAGAATAAACTAAATTAAAATAAAGTTAGTAAAAGGTCCGTATTAGGGTTTATCTAATCCAAATACTAAAAGGAATTAAGTTCAAAGTAATAAAAAATAAAACATCAAAACCAAAGAAAAAGATGAAAATTAAGGATGCTGATAACGTGCATTTTCATATATAGTTTTAGTTTATATTAGGTTCATATTTGCATGTTATCCTATTATTTTTGTTGCTTTATGGGTTGTTTGTGTTTCATGTGCATTTTAGGAGAGGAGATCGTTTATGCTGCGATTTGGTTGCTGTTTTGAGAAAAATCTAGATGCAAGGAAATTCTGAGTGGTAGACAACTACAACATGGCCATGCTGCGATGCCACTGTATGTCCAACATGCTGCAGTTTTTATTTGATAGGCCCAACATGCCAGAATTAAAGGCCCACTTGTTTTGAAACATGGAAAAAACCTGGAGGGAAGGAAAAATTGACTGGGCCAAAGAGAATAGAGATAGATGTTATTAAAAGGAGAGAACAACAAGCATTAGGTTAAGTTTTTATCATATTTTTCTGCTGAAACCAACGGCCATCTTGAACTTGTACTTGAGCAAAAACCATGTCTCTTGTTCTTGCTATGAGCAGCTAAACCCTTAATCTAGACAAGGTACTTTGATGTTCGTTTATCTTGATTCGTGAGACTCCATTTTAATTGCGTTAAATCTACTCTTGTGTTTGTTTAATTTCTGCACTTTATTGATTTTATTATTGTTGCGTTAGTTAATTGATCTGGCCAATTGATTAATCTTCGTAACAATAAACTGCCAATTAGATTAGTTTTCCGAAATTACTGTCTAACGAAGTGGCGAATTAATTTCGTTTGAAATTAATGAGATTAAATAATTTAGTTTAAATGGTCTGCGGCTTTTTCGATTCTGTTAACTAAGACAAGGGTCCATTAGATCTTATTGCTGCCATATATTAAATTCTGCGTAGCTTATCTCAGGAATTGTCTGTTTGGTTAGGGGTAGTCTGCGGAACTTTACTCGTGATTACCTAATAAATACGAATGGGCTTGTTGATGTGCGTTGACGCCTTTGGCTATAACTTTGTCCATGAGAAAGATTTAAATTTATTCTTTTGAGTCTATGATGGAATCATTTTATCGAACTGACAAGTATCTTGGCTAAATATTTTATCATATCGTTTTCATTATTTGTTTTAATTATTGCTCTCTTGAATTCGTGTTTTTAGTTTTTAATTCTTCTCAACCAATATTTATTTTCTGTTATTGTTTGTTTGCACAAATAACTTATTACTGCACCGGTCTCTGTGGTTCGACCCTACTCATCATTATATTATTCTTAATATTTTCTGGGGTAGGAAATAAATTTTATTTTTGATCGGTTTGACACGCCATCAAATTTTGGCGTCGTTGCTGGGGATTGGTGATTAAAGTTTTAATTTATTTGTGTTACTAATCACTTTCCTAGTTGTTTGTCTGCGTAGTTGTTTGTCTGCAAGCGATTTGCTGTTTGATCCTGAGATCGAAAAGACTACTAAGCAACTTAAAAATGCGACCAAATTGCGCAGACAACAAGCTTCATCATCTGCACAGAACTTTCCTGATAGTATTGAAGATCTTTTGATTCCTGTATCTGATTCTAAAGAAGAGGCTGAAATGGCAGAGCAAAATTTAGCAAATCCAACCACCCTCAGAGACATGCTTGCACCACCTGTAGTGCAGCAGCCACTTTGTATTCAATATCAATAAGTGGGGGATGGTTTCGAACTGAAAGCCAGATTGATACAGTCTTTGCCGAAGTTTAATGGGCTGCCATCTGACGATCCAAATAGGCATTTGAAGGAATTTCACTTGGTTTGTTCTAGTTTTAGGCCAAGGGGAATTACTGAAGAGCAGCTGAAACTACGAGATTTTCCATTTTCTTTGGAAGGATCAGCAAAAGATTGGCTATACTACATCCCTTCTGGTACAGTTAATACTTGGAATGAGATGGCATTGTTATTTTTAGAGAAATACTTTCCTGCATCTAGAGCTGCCAGCCTACGAAAAGAAATTTGCAGTATTAAGTAAAGGGACATTGAGAACATGTACGAGTATTATGAACGATTCAAACGGTTATGTGCCAGTTGTCCACAACATAGGATAAGCAAGCAGCTCCTTATCCAGTACTTCTACGATGGAATGCTAATGAATGACCGCCGAATATTGGATGCAGCTAATGGGGGAGCAATCGTGAACAAAATTCCTCATAAAGCCAGAAGCTTAATTTCTGCAATGGCTGTTAACTTACAGCAATTCGAGTATAGATCTGAAACTTCAACCTGAGGTGTTCATGAGGTAGGTACATCTAAACTTGAAAGCAAGTTGGATAAGATAGCTGAATTGTTAGAAAAAAAATATGTTGCACTCTTTTAACTCTAACAATGTAAATGCTAGTGCTGTGACAAGGGGACAACAAGCCCTTATATGTGGTATCTGTTGTTTGCAGGGACATCCCACTGATGCTTGTCCAACGCTCCAAGATGGGAGTATCGAGGAGGAGGTAAACGCAATCAATGGAAGCTTCCAACCTTAACAGAAATATGAACCATTCTCTAATTCATACAATCTGGGTTGGCACGATCATCCTAACCTGCGATACGAAAGTGGGCAGCAGAGACAGTCACAGCACTGACAACTACAGCATGGCCATGCTGCGACTTCACATCAGTCGCACAACTAGCAACAGCAGAAACAATATCCAAGGCCGAATTTTGGTGACAGAATTTCAAAATTGGAGGATACAATAGAGAAGCTTCCTGCATCGCAGATTCAAGCTAATACTCCAACAATTCCAGGCATAGACTAGCCTTAATTTTCAGGAATTGAGGGAGCAAATTAGTCAGTTGGCAACCTCTCAAAATCAAGGAAATTGCCATCAACTATTGTCATTAATCCCAGGCCAAATGTTAGTGCAATTACCTTACGAAGCGGGAAGGAAATTGAGACTACTGGGGGATCGCAGAATGTACAGTATGGCCATGTCACGACTTTTCAACTTGAAAAGGAAGCTGTGACAAAAGAGATGGTGACTACTAACCCAGAGAGGCCAACGTTTCCACATAGGTTGGCTAAGAAAAAGAAAGTTCAAAATGACGAAGAGACTCTCAAACTCTTCGAAAAGTGGAAATAAACATTTCACCTCTCACTCTGCTCAAGCAAACACCTAAATACTGCAAATTCTTAAAAGATCTAGTGACGAGCATGACAAAAATGAGAGGAAATCAACAGGTCATGATGAGTGAGAATGTCTACGTAGTGCTGCAAGGAAAATTGCCACTTAAAGAGAAGGATCCAGGTATGTTTACAATTCCATGCAAAATTGGTAATGTTGGTATTGAACAAGCTATGTTAGATTTAGGAGCTTCTATAAATCTGATGCCCTTGTCAATATATACTACTTTAAATGCTGGTCCGCTGAAACAAGATGGTGTGATCTTAACATTAGCTGATCGCACTACTAGGTACCCTGAGGGATTATTAGAGGATGTGTTAGTGCAGGTGGATGATCTTGTGTTTCCTGCAGATTTTTATGAAATGAGAATGGAGGATGAAGGGTCACCTGCTTCTAGGATGATGTTGTTAGGACACCCATTTTTAAGTACGTCTAGAACGAAAATAGATGTTCATGGGGGAACTCTAACTATAGAGTTTGATGGTGCAAAAGTAACATTTAATATAAATAACACTATTAAGCACCCTGTTGATTATCACACAGCCTTTGCTATAGATTGTATTAAACCCCTGATTGAGAAAGTTCTCGAGTTGTGTGTTGATGATTCTCTGCAAGTCTTGACTAATGATATCACTCCTGCAAAGTTAGCCGAGCTTGAGACTGAATGGGTAGTCCCCAGAGAAATGGTTAGAGAAATGGTTAATGCTGTTTATGACCTACAAGTGCCACAGACAAAGTTGTCCGACTATAGCATGGCCATGCTGCGACAACCACTACAGATTGGTAGCAATAAATTACTGCCTTCAATTGTCCAACCACCGATACTGGAGCTTAAAACACTTCCTTCCCACCTAAAATTTGTGTTCTTGGGAGAAGCAAAGACATTACCAATAATTATCTCTAGTAAATTGAATGAGATAAAGGAAGAAAACCTTCTTCGAGTCCTTAGAGAAAACAAAGAAGCCATTGGCTGGACAATTGCAGATATTAAGGGGATCAGCCCAACCATCTGCACGCATCGTATACTGCTAGAGGATGATTGTAAACCCAGTAGACAGCCTCAGCATCGATTAAATCCACCTATGATGGAGGTTGTAAAAAAAGAAATACTGAAACTTCTGGATGCTGATGTGATCTATGCTATATCAGATAGCAAGTGGGTGAGCCCAACACAGGTAGTTCTGAAAAAACTGGCATTAATGTTATTGAAAACGAACTAGGTGAATTGATTCCCACTAGAGTTCAAAATGGCTGGCGAGTATGTATTGACTACAGAAAATTAAATGCAGCCACTCGAAAAGATCACTTCCCACTACCGTTTATTGATCAGATGCTCAAGTGACTTGTAGGTCATTCTCACTATTGTTGAGGATCAGGAGAAGACGACATTCACATGTCCTTTTGGCACTTTTGCCTACAAACGTATGCCGTTTGACCTCTGCACTGCTCCAACAACTTTTCAGTGGTGTATGGTAAGCATCTTTTCTGACTATGTTGAGGATGTGATTGAAGTTTTTATGGATGACTTCACAGTTTATGGAGATTCTTTTACATCATGTTTAGAGAATTTGAGAAAAGTTTTGAAAAGGTGCATTGAGAAAAACCTTGTGCTTAATTATGAAAAGTGTCACTTTATGGTTAGTCAAGGTATTATCTTAGGACATGTGGTTTCGGCAAGAGGTATTGAGGTCGATAAGTCCAAAATTGATGTGATTAGTACGTTGCCTTACCTCGCCAGTGTGCTGGAAGTACATTCGTTTTTAGGCCATGCAGGATTTTACAGACGGTTCATCAAAGATTTCTCCAAAATAGCTCCACCAATGAGTAACTTGCTGTAAAAAGACGTGTCGTTTATTTTTGATGAAAATTGCCAGAAGGCTTTTGATGTGCTGAAAGAAAAATTGGTTACAACTCCTATCATTAAACCCCCAGACCGGAATCTTCCTTTTGAGCTTATGTGTGACGCCAACAATTATGCTATAGGAGCTGTTCTTGGCCAAAGAATAGGTCATGACCCTCATGTGATATATTATGCGTCTAAGACATTGGACAGTGCTCAGCAGAATTATTCGACAACTGAAAAGGAACTTTTTGCTGTTGTCTTTGCTTTGGAGAAATTTCGATCTTACCTACTAGGAACAAAAGTCTTAATGTATTCAGACCATGCAGCTTTAAAATATTTGATGGCTAAAAAGGATGCAAAACTGAGACTAATCAGATGGGTTCTCTTACTGCAAGAATTTAACATCGAAGTTCGGGATAAAAAAAGTGCAGAGAATCTAGTGGCTGATCATTTGAGTAGGCTGAGTAACACTACAGGGGAAGATAGGCTTGGTACTGGAGAGTTTCCCGATGAACAATTGTTCACTGTAGTCGCAACATGGCCATGCCCAAACCCCTAGTATGTGGATATTGTCAATTTTATAACCAAACATGGATTTCCAGATAGTTGCACACCTTCCAAACGCAACAAATTGAGGAATGATGCCAAGTTTTACATATGGGATGACCCATACCTTTGGAAAATATGTTCTGATCAAATCGTGCGAAGGTGTATCCCTGATTCTGAAATTTCCTCTACTTTAGAATTCTGTCATGCATCTGCTTGTGGTGGCCATTTTGGCCCTAATAGGACAGCGAGGAAAGTACTTGTGTGTGGTTTCTATTGGCCTGACATTTTTCAAGATTCTTACGCATATTGTAAAGCATGTGATAAATGTCAAATGACTGGTAGCATTAGCCACAGGAATGAAATGCCACAATCTCCTGTTATTGTTTGTGAAATTTTTGATGTGTGGAGGATTCATTTTATGGGACCGTTTCCATCTTCATTTGGTTTCCAATATATTTTGTTGGCTGTTGATTATGTATCCAAGTGGATTGAGGCGAAACCCACCCACACTAATGACTCTAAAATAGTTGTGGATTTTGTCAGAGCTAATATTTTTGTCAAGTTTGGCACCCCAAAAGCAATTATCAGTGATCGAGGTACGCATTTTTGTAATCGAGTATTTGCAGCTCTTCTAAAGAAATATGGTGTTGAGCATCGAACTTCTACGGCCTACCATTCTCAGACCAATGGGTTGGCCGAGTTGTCCAATCGAGAGGTGAAGAGTATTCTTGAGAAAACTGTGAATTTTAGTAGGAAAGACTGGAGCTGCCACTTGGACGTGCTCTGTGGGCATATCGCACTGCGTATAAAACACCATTACACATGTCTCCTTATAGACTTGTTTATGACAAAGCCTGTCACTTGCCAGTCGAGGTGGAGCATAAAGCATATTGGGCTGTCAAGTAGTGTAATATGGCTTTTGACGCTGCTGGGCAACAAAGAAAACTGCAGATTCAAGAACTCGAGGAGCTGCGCAATCATGCATTCGACAATGCTATTATCTATAAAGCCAGAACTAAAGCCTTCCATGACAAACAACTCACCAACAAGCACTTCAAAGTTAGCCAGAAGGTACTTTTATTTAACTTTACTTTGAAGTTGTTTGCAGGAAAATTACGTTCGAAATGGACTGGACCTTTTGTAGTGGCACAAATTTATCCACATGGAGCAGTTGATATTCAAAGTATGGATACTAGGAAAACCTTTAAAGTAAATGGTCAGCGATTGAAGCCATTTTACGAAGGTTTTCAGCCCCATTCAGTAGAGGTAAATTCTTTCAATATACCTCATTATGATTGAATGGGAGGCAACCCAAGTTTATTATCTTTTTGTTCTATTTATTTTATTTTGTTTCGTCTCTATTTTGGTGCAATTGTGGATTGGCATGCTAATGTGAATTGCAGGGACTTTTAATCACTTAATTCTGGACTGCCAGTATACAGGTTGTAAATCGTAACATGGCCATGTTATGGCTTCATTCATGCGACCAACTAGCAAATAATGATTATTCCTGCATTTCAACCTATGTTTTCCCTTGTTTCTTTGTTCTTTGGTTGTCTTGCAGGTTTTCAGCTCATGGGTGTTATACTTTATGTCTCAAAAATAAGTATGGGGTGATTAATATCATTTGAAGGGAGGTTTAGTGGCGATTTGGTAAATACTACTTAATGTTTGAATTTTTTTTCTAGCACCCTTCACCCTATCACCCACTCATTTTGCTCCCATTTCACCCACACTTCATCTCTTTTTCTACCCACTTCGCCGACCACACCACCGATTCTCCTCCTTCAATTTGCACTTCCATTTCAGTCACCATGCCACGCCATCACCCATCCCAAATCAAACGCCTCCTTCAACCAACTACACCAACCATCAGCCGCCTTTCCCTTTCCTCAAGTGCCTTTGATAATGGGTTGCCCATCTCCAGCCCGGAACCCGAAGCTCCCCATGAGCCATCTATGGAGATTCAGGCCGCCCCAATCGAGCACAACCTTCCCTTCGCGTCAGTCAACCCTCCTCGCAGTTCTGTTAGGTTGCGTCGCCCACCTTCAGTTCCTCTCGCCACTTCCCAATTTGCAACTGCTTCCATTAACATAGACGATGATGAGGAATAGCCAGAAGCTATCGATGACGTCGAAACAGAGCAACAACCTCGCCGTCGTCGCAACCGATCAAAAGGAGGAAACATAATCCAGCAGAATACTAGAGGAGCAAAGACAAATCTTGGGTTTCGAAAAAAAGGGGATGTTTAGAAACTAAAGGACATAATGAAACGGACCATTTGCAATTTGAGGTATGTGGATAATTCTGTGCTAACATATTTCCATATTGAATCCCAGTTTGATTGGATGATTAATGCTCTAAACATGAATATCTTCTTTCACCTTGTGCATTTGCCCACTTTCAATGAACTGATTTGGGAATTCTATACTTCGTTTAAGTTCAATTTTACTGCTGAAAGTGATACTGCTGCTATTGGTACGGTGTGTTTCCGTTTGTTGATGAACCACTATGAATTGTCTCTAGATCAGTTTAATATAGCTTTGGGTTTTGAAACTGAATCCAGTATTGCCAGTGTTGAATATATAAATTCCTTTCTTGAATATCCTTGCATATTTGTTGAGTTTGAAGCCTATGCTTTATGTTTTGCTGACCCGAAACCATATAGTGCCAGTACTTCAAAAGCTAACAGTTTGCGTGATCTTGTTCATCACATTTTTCATCGTTTTTTGGCATTCAATTTTTCGGGCAAGCTGAATAATTTGCGTCTCTTGTCTATTTATGAGTTGTTCATGATTTGGTGTGTTGAAAATAATTTCAAGATTAATTTGGGCTATTTTTATGCTACTCAGTTTAAACATATTATTGGTTGCCCTGCACACCCATTAATTGCTGGACCATTAATTACCCATCTGGCAATGCGGCTTGCTAATTTTGATCCTAATAACGCACATACACTAACCCCGGGCCATAGACCCCAAGGTTTGGATATGGCTTCTTTGTGCAGGATGCAGATAGTTCGTGAGCTTCCCGATCTTCAGTTCGAATTTTTGCCATCCGATATCGGCTCGGCTAGAGTCAACAATCCGCCACCTGCAGATCTTGCGACTCGTGTTAACGAGCTTGCGTGTGGTCAGTCTCGACTTAAGCGCCTCTTGAAGAAAATGGAACATAATGTGGCTGCCTTATTCTACTGTTTTGGCAACCAAACCCCGCCGTTTCCTCCATCTCCATAGATCGATACCTCTGTCCCCATTTCACGTTTAATTTTCCATTGTCCATTGCATATTGAGGACAATGTGAATTTTAAGTGTGGGGTGGGGGCACACTTTAATTTATGCTTATTTTGCTGTTTTATGTGTTTTCATAGCATACCCATGTGGTATTTGTTTTTCTGCATGATTTGCATGACATGCATCAAATAGTTTTTTTTTATTGTCTTTTAGGAGTTGTCATGTGCCCTTCCTTGGATTACGATTTTGTCCCTGAGCCTATTTAGATGGTTTGGACTGTTATTTATTCCTAAATTGAACATGCATTTGGGTCCCACTTGATGTTGTGCTTTAGCTGTGATGTGCTTCTACTTTGAGGAATTAACTATCACCCAATAGCACAATTTAGGAAATTAAATGAATTTGCACCATATAAATAATCTCGTGAGTCTTTGAGCCGATAAGAGTACATTAACACTCTTTTTCTTTTTTGTGAGTGAATAGCTACAAAATTGACACTGCTAAAATTTGACATTAGTGTACAAGTCGAGACCACACCAAGTCAGTACTTAAGTGATAAATGGCATTCTTTGTGTAGCCCTTTGTTTTTCTATTTCTCTTGACATCCTACCCTTTAAACTTAAACCTTTGTTCACCCTTTTTGAGCCTTTTGACCTTTTCATTGTTTCAACCCAATATTTTACCCAAAACTGTTTTTGTTGAAGCCATTACTTTTTGTTTTGAAAGGAACAATTCTAAACTTTAAGTTTTATGTGCCAGTTTTATATGTTTTATTGGTGCTGCCGTTTTTACAAATAAAGAAGAAAATGTCCAACATAAGCTGTAAACATGTATATGTGGCTGTCTAGATTTATGTGCCTTGCAATGTTACTGTTGACTTTGAAAAAAAAAGGGAAAAGAAAAGAAAAAAATTGATGTTACAACAGCAAGAAAAAAATACAAAAGTGAATAAAAGTAGGAGGAAGAAGGCAGCCATGGTCTATTGAGAGTGGACACATAT
>JANQAP020766869.1:0-12624 GCA_026874005.2 Erythroxylum coriaceum | reverse complement strand
AGAAGAATATAATTGATCTAACAAAATCACCCAAAATCATTCAATTCATGCTTACTAACAGATTCGGGGTCCAACATCATGCCTCCTTTCTTAGGCACACATTGCACTGGACTTACCTACTCGCTATCTAAAATTAGGTATATAATACCTGCATCTAAAAGCTTCACCACTTCCTTCTTCACAACCTCTTGCATGTTTGGATTAACCTTCTTTGCCTCTCTCTCTCACTATCTTACACCCTTCTTCAAGGTTAATCTATGCATCACCACATTGGGGCTAATCCCCTCATATCATAAATTTGCCACCCCATGGCTCTCATCCTCTTCTTAATTGTTTCTAACAATTTTTTCTTGCTCAAAATCCAATTGATTGGAAACGATGATGAGTAGGGTGTAGTCTTTGCCTAGAAATTTGTATCTCAGGTGAGAAGGTAAGGGTTTTAGTCCTATAGTAGGAGGCTTTAAAATGGAGGGTGGTATGGGTGCATCCACTCTCTCTAACTTCTCTTGCTCACCCTCCTCACACAATTCCTCTTCGTTCACACTCTCATCTCCATGCACTTTAAAAAACTTCCTCAACTTCCTTTATACAATCATCCACCACATTAATATTCATACAAGCACTTCCATCTACCAGGTTTTTTAAAAATTTAGTCATATTGAATTCAACTTGCTTATCACCAATTCTCAAAACCAATTTTCCTTCATGTACATCAACTAATTCCCTATCAATATTCATAAAGGTCCTACCCAAAATCAATGGACAATTCCTATCTTCTTCAAAATCCAACACAACAAAATCAACATGAATTATAAATTTGTCCACTTTTATCAAAACATCTTCTACTACCCCAAATGGCCTCTTGATGGATTGATCCGCAAGTTAGATAAGTATGGATGTTGGGTTGACGTCTTCTAGCCCTAATTTCTTTAAAATAGACAAAGGTATCAAGTTAATACTTACGCCTAAATCACACAAGCATTTAGAAAATTCAAAATCACCAACATCACATTGAATAGTAAAACTCCTTGGATCTTGTAATTTTGGTGGCATTGTGCTTTTGATGATCAAACTACAGTTCTCTGTCAAGGACATCATTTAATTATCCTCCTAAATATGTTTGTGCGTCAATATGTCTTTGAGAAACTTCACATACTTAGACATACACTCTAATGCCTCCACCACAAACAAATTAATCTAAAGTTTCTTCAACTTCTCCAAGAATTTGGGGAATTGAGTGTCAACTTGATGTTCTCACCCTCTTCGGATATGGAATCTTAGGTTTGTAGGGTAGTGGTGGTACTTATGGCTTCTCTTCTTCTTTCTCTTCTACCTTTTCCTTTTGTTGGCTATCTTTTTGCACACTTGGATCCTCCAATTGATTGCCACTCCTAAGTGTGATCGCCTTGAGTTGTTCCTTTAGATTAACCTTAGTGTTGCTTGGTATGCTTCCTACATTACTAGAAGACAAAGCATTAGCAAGTTGACCTACCTGTACCTTTAAGTTGTGGATGGATGAACCGTGGTTCTTCGCAATTTGGTCAAACTTTACCTCTATTCTCTGTTGATTCTCTTCTTATCTTCTTTGACCTTCCTCTTAGCTGGGGAACTTTGAACTCAATACATCCATTAACTTATCCATTTTTCTCTCCAAAGAGCTAAGTCGGTCTTACCAAAATCTAGAAGGTCGTTGTGCTCTCACTTAGCCACCTGCATTGTTAGTACTCCATGAAAAATTTAGGTGGTTTTTTCACCCAGGATTGTAAGTGTTAGAGTATGGATTATTACCTCTTTATGGTTGGCTCAAGTAATTTACTTGTTCTGTACCACTGGCTCCCAGCAAGAAGCATTCAGTCGTGTCATAGTTGTCCTACCCATATAACTTACATTGTAATTGCATGGTTTTAACTGTGGATGAAGAAGCTCCTTGCAGGTTACTTAATTGCTTAGTGAGGGCAATAATTTGTGCTTGCAAGGCTATCATCGAGTCAAGTGGAATCATCCCTTTTTACTCCTTGGACCCTTGTCTACTTCTTTCACTTGACCACATGCAGCTATTGCAACTCTTCCAAAAGTTCATGAGCTGCATCAATGGTTTTCCTCATCAAAGACCCTCCTGCAGCTACATCTGTGGTTCCCTTTATGCTCTGAGTTACATCATTGTAGAATGTTTGCAAAAAAAATTCCCTTGGAAGGTTGTGGTATGGGCAACTCCTTTGTAATTCCTAAAATCTCTCCTAGGCTTCATACAACGACTCCCCATCACTTAGTTGAAAGTTTGTGATCTCTTTGATGATTCTTATTCTCTTACTCAAAAGGAAGTATTTAGCCATGAAAGCTAGGGCTAGCTGCTCCCAAATAGTGATTTGCCCTGCACTGAGTGAATTATACCATGCCTTTGCCCAATCCCTCAATGTAAAAGAAAACAATCTTAACCTCACAGCATCATCAGACATCCCATTCAACCTGAAGGTATCATAGATCTCCAAAAAATTTAAAAGATGGGCATTGGGATACCCATAAAACTGCACATTGTTATAAAGTATGTTGAGTAGTACCGGCTTGATCTCGAAATTATTGGCTTGAATCGCTAGCCATTCATCTCCTTGAGGACTGAAACTTGACCTCATAAAGTCTATCAATGTCCTTTTAGCTCCTCTTTGCTCTCCTTCTTATGCCATTTTCCTTTGTATTTTATCTTAACGTCTAGCTCTTCTTAGCTCTCTTTCGTGCCTTGCAATGTCTGAAAACTCTTCTTCACTAAGCTCGTTAGAACTTCTCGTGCTCTTTGTGTTCATGCACCTGAAAAAATGTAAGTAAAAGTATCAAACACTCTCAAATCAAAGTCACCCAAACTAAACAAGATGATAAATAAAAAAATCCTCGACAACGGCACCAAAAACTTGTTGATTGTAAAAACAAACTACTTGTTTTATGTTAAAAACTACAAGTATACAGGTTATTACTTGTAGTAAAAAGCAGATATCATCCTATAGAGATTATGCGTAGGTACCACTTAATTCAGATTGTGCTTTATTTAAGACTCAAATTTGAATAATAAACTAAAAAATAAATTAATTCAAACAAATTAGCAACGAATGAATAATGCAACAGTGGAAATTCGTCAAGAGAAATAATTAAGTTATGAGAGAGGGGATTTTACCTATCATTAATGCTAATCTAGCCATTTATGTAACATAACACTCTCGTAGAACATATGCCAGAATGTATCGACGAATATTCAAGAACATGCTCTACGAGAATGGCACATTCAAACGATCAAAACACCTCGTTACAAATTTTTCAGGCATCAAACACATCTTAAGCAAATCAATATTAATTTTGGCCCATTTCTTTTACAAACAAATCTAGTCATAAATGTCATTACATTTTAGAATTCTCACATACATTATACAACAGTTGAGAAATACAATTCTTGATACAAAATAACTGAAGACATCTGTAGGTACAACTGATCTCAACCACTAGCTCATGTCCAAATGCAGTAGCTACTTCAACTAGACTAGTTAGATCTCTTCTGAACCTAAAAGACAACGTTGCAATTTTGATGAGTTTGCAAACTCAATGAGTGAATCATCATCGATGTGCTCACTCATATCAAAATATAACGACAATTCACATTCAAATTCACTAGCAAATCATATTATCAAATATTGAATAATTCATCACATTTTATCATACTTTAACAATTACAACTTGTATACAATATTTCTCATCACTATTATAGAACAATCCAATAATTCAATTCAATCATGCATATTTTTCGTTATCCATTGTGGATATCAAACTCATTTCATATAATGTCCCATACCTATTATAGATACAGGGCTCGTTAATAACTGAGCCTGTGGCTCTTTGTACACATTTCTGAGCTTTAAGCTCTTTTTCACTGGTCACTCTGATCACAACTCCTTTATCTGATCATACAATTCAATACGTTGCATCATTCCATATTCCATGTTTCATTACCTTTCATTCTTGTGAGCTTCTATCACATGTATCAGATTCATCATATCTAAGTCCAACAATTCACATTCAATTGATCAATTTCATATTCCTTTCAGAATTTCACATTAAATTATTTTCACATTTTATATTCAGCATACATATCAGATAGAAACACATATAATTGAGTTTACACATTTTCCATATTCACATACTTCCAATACAATCCCAAATATTGAACTCCTCAGACCATCAATGCCCAGAATTATCACAATCATATCAATAACAGCTTAATATCTAAAGGATAATCGAAAATAATTCAGTTATAGTAAGAAAACGTCTAGGTTAACTCACAGTACGCTCCAGATAAGCTATTGCCTTCATAATCCAGTAATGTCTAGACGTTGATGGTCAACTTGTGTTTCTATCTTCAAACAATAGACACATATTTCACGTTGTCAATCACATGATTATTCAATCATTCACATGTATATATAACATGTTTCACTTGACCTTCCGGGTATGTATCCTTATTCACAAATCTTAACTATACTTATACACTTTCAGATCATTCAAACTTTATAGCTTGTATATTACCATTTTGCAATTTAGGCTTATACCTTAAACAAGCTTGATTTATTCATCAATCACATACATTCATATAATTATCCAATTCTCACTCACAATTACTTCATGTTCTCCTATATTCATTCATTTATATCTAATATACATTACTCGTATCTTTTGAATCATATTTGCATTCATAAGAACATCTTAATTCCTTTATTAACTCATAATTTCCATATTTCGATACATTGATATCAAACAATCCATTCCGTAATTTATAACATCAATTAACAACTTAAACTTATCAAACACTTAACCAACTAATTCACCATCAAACTAGGTTCATTTTAAGCCTCAATCAAGTCCAAAAGCATCAAGGTAAAGTGACTTATCCTTAGTTGGTTCAAGAATCACACAAAATAGCATTTTCTTCACTTCAAGGCATTTCCCAAAATCATGTATGTTCTTCCCACGATTGTGGAATGGGTGAACCGAAAGTTCACCATCCAATTCCTTCAATTTTTTCCAGATTTTTTCATCTTTATACCAAACTCAAAACATCCTCTTAATAGTCCATCAATTAGACCTCAATTATACTCCAATTCCTTATCAATATCATCTTCAATTCCAACTCAAAATTATTCAATTGGTAGCTCACAAATCATTGTCTTTCATGCATCAAACATCAAAACAGAAATTATCATTCATTATTATGCATATAGTCCTAGTTCTTTCTCATTTCAAAAACACTCCATTAGCATTTTTCTTTAGCATAAATTCACCTTCATTCTACTTCAAATCCTAGTCCAATTCATCCATATAATAACCTATAACCCATGGTTTGTATACATCAAGGAACGAGCATAAAAACATCCAAGTTTATCTAACATATTACTGCACACTTCATCACCAACATCATAAATATTTCATTCCAATTCATTCATCATTATCGTTTTATTAAACCATGTCATAAAGATCAGGTTTCTACTTACTTGTTAAGCTCAAATTCCACCTCAATACATCAAGTTAACCTATCCCTCCATGCAAGCAAGATCATCACAATTTCAAGGTGAAATTGAGGTTTTCGATAAGGATAAAGGATAACAATCAGCTGGTTCTTTAGCTATCTTATGAAGGATAAAAGTATAGATTTGGTGTGCCAATTTACCTAGGATAAAACCAAAATACAGAGAGATGAGTAGAAACAATTTCGATGGAGAAACAAAATGAAGACAATAAAAACCTTCTCTGCAGAAACTTATTTTACAAGGTGCTAGGTGTCTCTCTTTAACAATGGCATTTGTCACTTGGCATGTAAGCTATGTATCCACTCCTTAAGCTGCGATATGTCACCTAGTATTTAATCCATATGTCACTCAATAATTGATCCATTTGTCAATTAATTACTAGTCCATTTGTCACTCATTTATCTATGCCAAATGTCACTCAGTTTATAGGCTTAGTCATCCTAATTTTCCATGTATCAATTTATCTTGCTACTTGGCATTTTTCATAGTCCAAATGTATATATTAATTCATAAATCTCCCAATTGTAACAATTAATTCCAAGTTACCAATTATAATCCATCAATTCTGGCCATTGGTAAAGCAAAGTACAAAACATTGGAAATGCACATTCATATCACATTCATTTTAGTTTCATACCCTGGAATATGTCAATTGAGTGCAATTTGTTTAACTCACAATTCATGTGTAAGCTAATATTATACATTTGAATACAATCATAAAATCATGTCATAAATATACTAAATTCATTCTATATGATGTCACTCATGTGACGTCATAATCTAACACTTTAAATCATTCAACAATTTGAGAGAAGGGATACTACAATTTAAATGTTTATGGGGTGTCAAATCTAAACGATCATAGGGTTAATTACTCTCTCTCGAGTTATAACTATTCCCTAAATTGTAAACCTTAATCAAATTATAGACTTGAAATCTCTCAATTCACAAATTACCCACAATTCAAATTAATTCTAAAACTCTTTAATAAACAATCGCGTCTTGCACGAGATCTCTCTCCATAAAATTAGCGACTAGATTGATTAAGTGGTCAATTAGATCACCTAA
Source organism: Erythroxylum coriaceum (assembly GCA_026874005.2). Lineage (NCBI taxonomy): Eukaryota > Viridiplantae > Streptophyta > Magnoliopsida > Malpighiales > Erythroxylaceae > Erythroxylum > Erythroxylum coriaceum. Next base: position 5,995 of record JANQAP020766869.1, on the reverse strand, counting down.
CTCTCATTAATATGATCTAATCATTTTTTATCTAGCTCACCATCTCAGTTTATTACCGAAACATGCGAATGCAATAATCAATCACAACACGCAAACCAAATAAACACAATTCAACTAATTAACATTAAATATAAGCAAAATCCCGAAGGAAAAATTAGAACATTGTTATTAGAACATTGTTAACAACTCGAAATCTATAACCATACAACCTATCTCAATCTTACACACTAAATGAATAAAAAAGGGAAATAGGGAGGAAATGAAACTTAGGTTAGACGATTCAGAAAAGCAACGATGTTGGGAGATCACCTATTCCCGAGAGCTTCAGCGTCGGAACCCTCCTTTTCTTCCTCTTCCTCTTTTCTCTTTGTCTTCTTTCTCTCTCTATTTAGGGTTTCCAAATGTAGGCTGATTCTAGAACTCCTTCTAGGGTTACCTCATAATGCTTTTATAATATTTTCCAATTAAGTTAACCCTAGAGTTTCGGGGTTTGAAATGTCACTTGAAAACTCTAATCCGGAAGCGACCTCACGTCTGTCTATGCATAGGCCATGATCGTGGCCTTTAGTGCACAATCGTGGCTAGCTAGTTTGTCTGCTCTCTATCACAATCGTGGTTAACTCCCCGAGATCGTGGTCTTGTGCTCGATCTTCTATCACGATCGTGGCTAACTTGCCATGATCGTGAACCTATATTGGTGCTTCTGTCACGATTGTGACTTATGTTTTGATTCGGACCTCCTCTGAAACTCCTCCGAATGCCCTGAAACACTAAGAAACTCATCATGGCACGTCATATATATATTTGAAGCTCAAATACATATTCTCATCTAAAAAACACTTAAAGCACAAATATTTATGAACTAACACAATTTCACACTAAACAATCAAATTAATCACTAAACACACACCAAATTACCTACAAAAGTACAATGCAATCTACACCTATCAGTTTGAAGGTGCAATTCTAAAGCCACTTACCTTTCGGAATATTTCATTTTCACTTTAGTTTAGCCTTATTTGAATTTATATTCATAATTAGTTTCCTTCTTATTTTGTTCGAAGGAGGATGGGAAAATGATGAAAGCATTAAAGACATTACAATAAGAGAAACGACAAAAGAAGCTAAGGTTGAAGGTGACAAAATGATAAATATTAGTTAATGTACTGCTTTCAACAATCAGGTTATTATATTTTCATGTTATCAAGTTGTGTTGCTCTAACATTTTTTGTCCTAAAAGAACTATCTCAAAGTTGATTGTTAAATAACTTGACATGTTTTTAGACACGTTTATTTGTAGCATTATGAAAGTAAATAGATTCCTTAATTTAATTTTCAACTAGTTGGGGACTACCAATTAGTTAAACAATAAAAGGCATGAGGATGAGTGTTGCCTAGAAGGTTTATGTAAAGTTGCGATGTTTACAATGTTGGAAAAGGAGGAGGTTGAGTCTCATTAACAAGAAGTTGGGTAACTATACCTAAAGTAGTTGACAATTGTTGGCATAAATTGTCACGCACCACCTGTATTAAAGCCCATAAAAAGAGGTTTGGTCCAAAGAGTCTTCTAGAATAGGGTGGAATCTTATAGAATACTTTAGAAGCTTCTGGAACATGATAGAAGCCTTTAGAAGCTTATGGAACATGGTGGAACATTATGGAGCATTATAGAAGTTTGTAGAATGTTATAGATAGGTGCATTATATACGTAAAGCATGTATTATAGTATAGAGTATTCTAGAATATCAATGTAGACCATTAGATCAAATGAAGCTTGTTGTCCATTATAGGAAGAAACTAGTATGTACACCTCTTGGCCTCATTTGTATCATAATATAATTGATCATAGAAGAGAGAGTTCTTGAATAGAAGTGTTTTTTACATTCTCCTACATTCCTTCTCCCCCTTAGCAAATAATTTTGTTTAGTAAGGTTGACTTAGGAGTGAGAGTGTACTCAAGTTTCGAATGAGTGTTGGTAAGAGTCCAAGCTCATTACAAGTGGTATTAGAGCCTTGTTTAAGATCCTTTGGATATTCTCAAGATGGCTAGCTTAAGCGAAGTGACTATCCACAACGGAAGAGAGGTCCAGAGGGTTTCTCTTACTAACAAAGGCAGGAGAGACAAGTCTATTATAAGGGACATCATAGTTGAAGTAATCGCTAGGCTCTCAAAGTTAGAGATCACCGTAGGGGAAGATCGGGAGAGGAATGATTATTGGGACCAAAAAATTGAGGAGCTAAAGTAGGAGCAATCTCTACTCCACAAAGAAATGAATGGGACCATCAATATTATTGCCTTTAGTGCATCTAAGAAGGTGAGTTCCTTGGAAACTTCTCTTATCTCTAAGATTATTATGCTTGGGGAAGTACATGCTAATTTTGCTACTGAGTTGAAGAAAGTAAAGGAAGATTGGAGCTTGTGCAAGATGGTAGTGATACAAGGAGTTGTGGCACCTATTTCTATCACTAATGCCAAAGTTAAGGTCCCAAAGCCTAAGGCCTTTTAAGGAGCAAGGGATATGAAGGCCATTGACAACTTCCTTTAAAGTATAGAACAATATTTCAGGGCACTTGGGTTACTGATCATGTTAAGATGATCGATAGTGCTTCCCTTTACCTTAAAGATACGTCCATGGTGTGGTAAAAGAGAAGATACAATGATATTGAGAAGGGAACCTGCATCATAAATATATGGGAAAACTTTAAGAAGAAATTAAAGAAGTAGTTCTAACCTAATAATGTAGAGAAAGAAGCTCGAGCCAAGTTAAGAAGGGTTACATACTCAAATAGCATCCAAGAATATGTTTCAGGAGTTTCAAAAGGTGTTGTTGGAAATTCCCGATTATCCAGACAAGGAAGCGTTCTTTGCCTTCTGTGATGGTTTACAACCATAGGCCAAGACTAAGTTAGAGGGGCACAATGTGCAAGACCTTGCTAATGTCATTGCAGTATCCAAATCCCTTTATGAAGTAAGAAGGGTTGTCCACTACCCCAAGTACCAAAAGAGTGACAAGGGAAAGTGTAAGGGAGAGAAGAAGAAAGGTAAGGAAGGAGCTTTGAAGAGTCGCAAGTCAAAGGAGGGTCCAAGAAAGGGCCACAAGGAAGATAAGGGGGAAGAACATCCCATATTAAAGTGCTACCTTTACAATAAACCTCATCGAATTAGAGATTGTCCGAATAAGAGTAAACTTGTCATACTTAAAGAAGAAACCTCGAAGCTGGCATAAGGAAAGTGCACATCTTTAAAATTCCTTCATGTCATTAATGGCCAACTTAATGTGCAAAAAATGAGAAGAAAAGACTATTGTTCGTAAGCACAAAGATTCTTGAATAAGGTCCAAGAGCCTTGGTAGATAATGGTGCTATGAACAACTTCATGAAAGAAGAAGAAGCCAAGCAATCAGGCCTCAAGTATACACCAATCGATAATGGGATTAAAGCAATGAACTCATAGGCCAAAAGTATATGTGGCGTGGAGAAGAACATGGAGATCCATATTGGTGAGTGGTATGGTGTAACACCCCACTCCCATCCGATGTGTACACATATGCCCTTCGGACGTACAGACACATGCCTGACGAAAATGGCATGCTAACTTATTCACTTTCAAATATCGCATGGCGTCATGAATTAAAATCATAAACAACACAATGTCTAAAACCCAAAATTTCCTCATTTCATTTCATAAACCTTAATTTGCAATGTAGCATTATATCCATCATCCATGTTTATACAATATCAACCTATCAGAGTCAACAACTCTATTTACAAAATATGTTACATATATGAGGAATTAATAAAAAACTAAGACTAATCCTTCAGTCTCAGCTGACCAACCTTTGAGCCATAACTTCTATCCAAAAGTTGTACAAGATCTCTTCATAGCAGTCTTAGAAGCTAAGTCATCGCTCTCTCGAACATGAAAATGTCAACGTTGCAATTTAGTTGAGTTTTGAGAAACTCAGTTAGGTAACCATCCTCGATAGTTCACTCTTGTCATGCAACACAACAATTCATGTTATCATATAATTCACATCATCTCAGTTATCATCATGTAATATCACGAAATACTTTGTTCACAATTGTCACATTTCAAAATTCATACAATTCATGATTGCATTGTGATCATGCAAAACATATTCATCGATAAGCTTTCACACATTTCATACAATAAAAGTCCTTAAAACATCACAATTGTTCAATTTATTCATATCACACGTGTATGCAATGTTTATAAGACACAAATTCATTTATTACGTTGTTATGATCGAGGGCCTTTTTCACTGTCCCGTATCTGTTGTGAATACCGGGGTCATTCATACTGACCTTATTCGTTGAGGATACAGGGCCCATTATACATATTGAGCCATAGGCTCTTACCACAGATGTTTGAGCTTTAAACTATTTTTCACTGGCAACTCCGGCCACAAGTGCCTTTATATTTCATACATTCTTGGAATGAAATGTATTACACATATTCAATCATTATGTTCATTCATTCACATTCGCTTTCACTTTCCAATTCACATTCATCATCGGACTTTTAGTCCGGCATTTAACATATAAGTTGGGAACACATGTAGTCAATCACATTCACATTCAAGGAAGACTTCCAATACAATTCCGAATATTAACCTCCTCGAACAATCAATTGTCCGGAATCAATACACATACATTACATACCAATTCAATTCAAAATTAAACAAACAATCAAGGTGAGACCATTTTAGGTTACTCACAATTGCTCCCTCTAGCTTATTGTCTTGAAGTCCCGGCAACGTTTGGAAGCGGTCGCCCAAAGTGCTTTCTATATGCAATCACATACATTTTCACATTACTACATTGCACATTCAAAATAATAAGCACATCTATAAATGTATCATGTATTATGAATGTTCAATGACAAATTCTCGAGTATATTTCTTTGATACACTTTAGAAACAATTTGCAACTCCTTCTGAGATTCTTTACTCCAAAATACACTTTACTCACCTTAACCCTTTCATTCAACATTAACTAAATTCAATGACCAAATTGATTGCATTTAACTCTCAAACCTCTACTCATTTAATTCAACATTGCCTACCTCATTCAAAATGCATCAAACAATCTTATCACACATTTAACAAACTTTTTCTAGATTTTCTCAGGCAGATTTCGGGTCAGACTTGTATGGCCATTTTGACCTAGAAACTAACGTTTTGAGACAATAATTTCTTATAATAAAATATTCCTATATGTATTAATTTTCAAATGAAATAAAAATCATTCAATTTGGTTCATGATTCCATGAGTTATGCTCAAAATACCATAGACTGTGCATGTTCGAAATTTTGGCTAGTGCATGATTGAAGAATTAGTGCACTCCAACTTGTAAAACTCATATCTCTCAATTAAGATACCCAAAAATTTCAAAATTTATACCAATATAAATCTAAGAGAATAAGTGACAACTTTTATGAAGAAAACTTTGTCTGATTCGGCCTAAATTAATACAGTTTATTAGACACGATTTCTGTCAAGGGTAGTTCTGCAGCCTACACCAGAACTCAACTTCAAGCTAAATTTCAAGACCCTTAAGGACAAAATTCAAATTCAATTCCTTCATGAAAATTGTATCCGTATGTCTGTAATTTAATCTAGATAAAAATTCATCCAATTTGGATATTCACAGATCAAGATATGGCCAAAATACAGATGCATGTTCATTACAAATAGCCCATCTAACATATTCCAACATACTTCATCATTATTTTCATCCTAGTTCATCTATTTTCAAGACATCACATAAACATCTTTCTTAAGCAAAATTTTCACCTTCATTATACCCTTAATTCTCAACTTATATAACTTATGGTTTTCATACTCCTAAAAACAGAACATAAACACACACATATTTATTCTTCAATGCTCATCACTCATTCATCAACATTTTTGCACACTTTCATACACCATTTACACTATCAATCCATCTCAAAATCATCTTTAATACAAC
>JANQAP020766763.1:0-12624 GCA_026874005.2 Erythroxylum coriaceum | reverse complement strand
CACATTTTATAAAAGCCATTACATATGCCCCATTTATCATAAGGGTAAATAAGCATATCATCTGCCAATTCATATGCCAAGAATCAAAGTCACAAAAGAAGAGCTCCTAATCACCAAAATTTTCTAAAGAGAATATTATATGACTTGCATCATCTATCACGACCTAGAAGTTTATATGTATTATATTTTTTTAATTTCTCATACGTATATGAAAGACTTAAAAGAATATATACATATAAACTTAAAAGTATAGAGAGATAAAAAACTCTAAACGTATGCATAATTGAGAATGAGATATTAAAATTAAAATGCATGATGCCATATAAGCAAATAGTGTGGTTGTTAATGATAAATGAGTTTGATACTAAAATTTTAAAATGTATGATATAATATAACCTAATAGTGTGGTTGTTAACGACAAATGAGTATGATACTAAAATTTTAAAATATATGATGTAATATAACCTAATAGTGTGGTTGTCAATGACAATAAGTATGATTTATTGCATGGAAATAAGACATTGACTAAAAAAATCAATGACTTCAAAAGGTATTTATCAACCTTTACTATAGTGATGAAAAATTAAATAGCTCTAATAATAAGAATGAATTTTTTTAAGTAGACTATTCAATGTCAAGTCAATTTTTATAATGTGAAAACATTGACATGATGTGTTAATAAATAAATCTTCATATAAGCATGTTACATCTTCTAAATATATACAAAATCACATTTTTAAATATTCTAAATCTTCTAAATATATACAAAATCATATGTTTAAATATTCTAAATATATCAATCGTCCTTTAGGTCTCATATAAAAGATTCACGTAATTCACATTAGGAAGATTAGCATTTAAGGGTAAAAAAGGCATAATTTTTATTTAAAAATTAATATCATTCTCAATAATATATAGTCCTGTATCTTCAAATTAACATAAAACAAGTTCATAATTATTATAGGTCACATTATAAATAAAAAGACATGACACATGTTATGGCTTATTATAGGCCATATTTCAATCGAAAAAGTATATTGTACTCACATAAAAGAACTCTTATTCACCACTACATTTAAAAAAGACCTAAAATATACACTTGTCTTGGTCTTATAGGTCTTACTCATATGACCAATATAATTTCAATCTTTTTATGAGGGACACTATTTTTGTGTTAATTATGAATATATCAATAGAAATTGTTTGTTTTTGAAACAATACTTATTAAATATATCCAAAAGTATGAGTAAACTCTAAGCAAGTAAGTTTATTTTAGTATTTAGGATGTATTAATTTCTTTATTTTATAAGTCAATATATTAAACGAGTGTTAATATCCAACATTTAACTATTTTCAATCTTTATTAAGCCATTTTGGACAATTATTGTATTAGATATTTTTAAGGCAAATCCTTGTAAAATGTACAAAGAGAAATGTGTATAAGTACAAGAAGATCAATGCTTCTAAAATCGAATAATCTAGAAAATGGAAGCTGAGTAACATAATAAATCACAGTAGAAACATAATGTACAGAAGATGTTAACATAGATTAAGCACTTTAAGCAACTTATTAATTCCCCATCGATAAACCATGATGAAATTGGAGTATGGTTCTGAATAGGTTATGTAAACCATAACGAAATTGGAGATATATATACTCAACATGGAAGTCTCTATCTAAGGGACATTTAGTCGAACAACTCATAGGCAATATGTATTATCTCTAACCTTCGACAAAACAAATGCATTTTTCTATTATTTACCAAAAACAATACATGTAAACAACAAATAAACTAACAATGACACAAAAAAATGCATAAACAAACAATTAACACAAAACCCACCACCCAATACCCACCCACGATATACATATATATAACCATCTAAGGGCATTGTTTTTTGGAGACAAAATAAACCCAATAGAGAGCGACGCACGATGGGCTAAAAGACAGGTAGAAACTGACGATGGAAGCAACCACAATCAAAGAAATCTGACGTAGCTGAGGGAGGAGAGAAGAAAAATAACAGAGGGGGACGGAGTCGGGTTAAGATGATAAATAAAATGACATCGTTTGGATTAAATCCAAATGACGTCATTTTATTTATGAACATCTCGTCATTTACCGACGGATCATATTTTCTATCGGTATTCAATTTCACTAATTATAGTGCCAGGTGTTACCGCCTTATTTTGCAACAGATTAAGTATTTCATCGGTAATTTGTAGTTTTTTGTAGTGTTTTAATGATGGCTAGTGAGGACCTCAAAAAAATAACGACGGAATACATACCTTCAGGAAACAACTGACGTTAACTATTAAACAAAGCATATTTCATTAACAGAACTATTTCCGTTGGCACATTTCTGACGCTATTTAATTGTGGGAAGCATTCTCGCAATTTTTACCAACGAGCATGGTTTTGTCGTCGCTATATTTTGTCGAAAAATATGTGCAGATGTTTTCCCTCCACCTTTACCGACTATAATTGTGTTCATCACAAAATGAAAATTTTCATGACAGTTTTACCAACAGATAGTGTTTTTCCATTGGTAATTAGCTATGAAATTATGTCTGTCGGTAAATTTCCTTCGCTAATGTATGATTTTCTTGTAGTGTTTTATTGGATAATATTACCTTCCAAAACTTATCATAAGAGGTAACTTTTTCAAAGGATCGGTGAAAGAGATATTAATATACAACTTTTAAAAAACATCTAAACATTTCTCAAACTAGTTTTCTAGCTTAACCTTAACAAATGTTTGAGGGAAAGACACAGGTGATTTGTAAATTATAAGGGGAACATATTTAGGTTTCAATCTTCTCTTCCTTTATCTTTCTTATTTTCACTTTTCTCACTAAGTGTCTTACCCTTATTTTTCTCACATTAAGGTTTTCTAAATCTAGGATTCTCTAATGTTTTATCAATCCTTAATTCCTTAACATGAAAATACTTTTTAGGTTCTCAAGTTTGCTAAAAATTTAAGAAGGTGGTCTAACATAATTAATGACTTATTAGGAAATTTTGGATTTTAACTTTTCGTTATAGGTTGATACATCATTGAACTTAAAGATGAGTTACCTAATTACTCCTTAAACTCCTCATTCTTTTTATTTGGGGTTTTAGGAAGTTTGTAAGTAAAGACTCTAAGTTGTACTTTTAAGGATGGGGCTAAAAGGCCTTTTTTTACCGCTATTCTAAAGGACAAGGTCAAACTTGTTTCTATAAGAGAAATTAGCTAGTTTCTCCAGCTAGGATTGTAGATGCTAAAAAATGGATCATTCTTCTAATTAGGATTACTGACATAGTTAACCTATATAACAGATTGTTCATGAAACAATTAATTCTATATTGTGATCTAACAATAAACATCATTTCTTGATCTCAATGTATGAATCAAATAATTAAACCTTCAACTCTTATTCTTCAATTCAACCATTTTAAGAATATGTACGATTCTCAAGAAAACTAGGTATTTCATTAAAACAAAAACGTAATTCAAAATATTACATCCTAGCATCCATCACACCTAAATATACATCCTAATTTAGTTCATCGATAAAAAAAATAACAACACAAAAACCAAAGAAGAACATAAGATAAAGAGTCATCATCATAAATCTTAAATATTTGACTTTTAATGAATCTTGTTGAATTCCTTTTTCCTCTTTCAAGATTGATTTTTTTCTTGATCTCTCATAGTTTTCTTTAGCTTCTAATTGACTCTTTTTTGTTTTTAAGAAAAAACTTCCTTTCTTTCCCTTTGCCTCTTCTATTAATAAATCAAATCCTCATTTTTAATACCTAACATGACCTTAACATGAGTTTGTTTATGTGTCATATTAATTTTCACAATATCTATAATTTTTTCACATAAATTATTAATGCCAAAATGGGACTCAACATGGGGCAATGTATTCCCCATTTTGGTTAATAAAGGTTGAACGTAGGGACATAATGATTTAGCAAGGTGAAATAGAATGTTCAATTAATGGAAATGGCCTTAACATGGGTTCATGTACCTATCATGTTCTTGATTCTTTCTTCACCTCTTTCAAAGTTTCTCCAAATCAACTCAATTCTTCTTTAGATTTGCTCATTTTTCGCGAGGAGCTAGAAATAAAACCTAAAATAAAATATATCTCATTTAAGTGTTAAATCCTCTAAGGATATCTAAAATACAATCATAATGATATAAAGATAGTGGTAAAAGTAAATTCTATTTAGAATAAAATGAGGAGATTTTCATCTGTGGAACATAACACCAATACCCCATCGTGTCCAAGTTATGTTCAAAGAAGGGGTATTTTGTTTCTCTAAGTGTATGCAACTTTCCCTTGTATTCAACTCATGTTCATTAATAAGATAGTAACACATACCTATGTTCATCCCTATATTAGCAGTAATAAATGATACAGAAACTATAAAAAGGTAGTTTAAGTAATATAGAGCCCATTATGGTCTTGTGTTAGGGTCGTGTCAAGCAAAAAAATTAAGGTTCACATTACTAAAAGAAAAGAGATTAAAAATATTAGGATTTTTTGGCATAGGAGTTTTTGATAAAACGAGTTCATTAGGAGATAAATTATGTAATTGGAGACCAAGTGGAAATATAATATTTGGAAAGGAATACAAAACCCATCAAAACTTGGTACAAGAGATTTTTCTTTTCCTTGATCTTTTCATTGTTTTTCCCTATTTTATCATGAAATAATTGGGATATAGGTCTAGGTGGAATCGATCTTAGGAATTAATGTTTTAATTGATATTCTGATTTAATCAAATTTCTAGTTTTCTTAAGATTTATTCATGTTCTTATATTGTGTTAATTGAAGGAATGGAAATTGAATTTTCAATAATCATATTCATACGTTAATATTAGGAGATGATGTGTACATTTTGACCATAACATGAATGATAAGGGTTGAATAGGTTGATTAACAAAGAATCTCATGATCTTTCTACGTTAAGGTGAAATCTATCGTGAGAAATCATGAATCAAATTAATGCATTCTTATCTTATTTTGATTAAAAAGAGATTTTGACCAATTTGGTTTAGTAATAACGACTGTACTGCTTGAGAGAAAATATAATTATAACTTGGAAATTCTTACTAGTCTAAAGAATTATTATTGAGCATTGAATTAGTATAAGAAGCATATTAAAATCTTAGGGAATATCTTACCTATATATACTTTATTTGTAATTTATTTTAATCCTAATCAATGTTTTAATTTGGTGTTTTATATTTGTCTATTTATTTCCTTTTTATTCAATTATTTGTTTTATTAATTTCCTCATTAATTAATAGTCTAGACATAAATTTTTTTGAAAAATTGGTAATCAGCAACTAGTTATTATAGAAAGGACCCGTATTTGTTAGTGCTAGCTATAATTACACCATATGATTACAACTAAAACATATCAACCACTTTCATATAGTCATTAAACCATTTCTTTATGTTCTCTAGTCTTTAAAATAATAAGATCAAGAGTTCCTCATATGTTTCTTGACAGTTGTAGTTTATATTATGATTTAATAGGTGTTTTAGTGTGTTTATATATGTTTATTAGATGATTGTTGCATGTATAGGCTTAGAATTATGTTAATGTGAGTGTTTGTTTATATTCTAAGTATTTGTGTGGTTAAGAGCATGTTTCAATTCTTAATTATATGTTGCTTGAGGTGTTTAATGTGTTTGTTAGTGTTGGAAATTAGATAAGTGGAGAATAAGAGAGTTGGACTTACATGGAACTGAATGGGCAATGTCACGATTGTGACTCCCATGTTATAGTCATGACAAAAAAGAATTACACAGAGTCACGATCATGATCCCATTGTCACGATTGTGCAGAGAGCAATTTTATAAACTCACAATTGTGACAATGACTTCCCAACTGCGACTTTTTCAATCTATTTTAGGGTTCGGGAGAACTTTTGGAACCAAACAAAGGGTGAAAACCCTAGTTACACCTGAAGACCCTCAGAGACTATCTAAGAACTTTATGAAGCCTTAAAAATAGAGCCACCATCTTGTAAGAGTGGATTAAACAAGGAAGATTGAGAAGACATCTAGATTTCCAGTTTTCCAGATCAAGCTCCGAATAAAGTTTTTCTTTCTTTCTCCTTTATTATTTTCATTATACTTAATGTGTAAACTAAATTTCCAAATAATTATTACATTCAATTTGTTCTAATTTCCGTATTAGGGTCTATTCTATGGTTATTTTGTGATTTTAATCTTTGTCAATTCATTACAATATTCTGGTGTTGTGTTAATTATGCATGCATATACTTTGGCAATAAATCGAGAGAGTCAGTCAAAAGTAATTTGATTAAGTTACACAATGAGAGTTTGTAATTTAAGATGTCACACGATCAACAAGTCAACTATCATTTAAAGAGAGATCTTATATGAGAACTTGATTATTCAATACATAGCTTTAAAACTAATTGAAAACGTTATGGACAGAGCTGTGAATGGAGAGATTGTAATTATGAAATTTTCAAATTCAATTAGGGTTAATTGGTTAGCTATTGCGAGAGAGTATTCAAAGCTTTAGAGAATCTAGGATCTACATATAATTGAATTAATAATCGTTAGAGGGGCAAAAATAATGAAAAAATAAATCCTATGTGTTAATCCTTAATTAATTTTGGCAACTCACTTGTTATTTTTTATTTGATTGCTTTTATTTAATTGTTTTAAGTTTCTATTATTATTTCAATCAAATCATCTTTTATAAACTTAGTCAATTTTAGTTTTAGTTCCTTATAGGATCAATACTTCTTGATATATAAGTTTATGATCCGTATACTCATGGATATTGAGAGTTTTATTATAGGAAAAACTTGCTTGACAAGTTTTTGGTGCCGTTGTCAAGGAATTAGTTTAAGACCTTTTGAATTCCACTAATCTAAGAATTTTTTGCCATTCTTCGGTCCTTATTATTGCATGAGCACAAGAGTTACTCAGAGTTCAAGCAAGATTGAAGAAACTCCAACTGTTGACATCACGAGACAAGAACAAGCAATTCAAAGTGCAAAACGTCAAAAGGATATTAAAACGAATAATGGTATAAGAAATTAATCAAGGAGACCAGCAGTGAACCCTTTATGGATTTCATGAGGTTAGGGTTCAACGCTACATAACAAGGTATCACTTGACCATTGGTGCCAACCTTATCCGAAATAAAACCAACATTACTGAATATGTTGCAGACCAATGTATAGCTCTAAGAGTTAGTGAGCGAAGATCCTAACAAAAATTTAGTAAAGTTCTTAGAGATATACGATACCTTCTGATAATAATATGTCATAAGATGCTATTAGGATGAGACTATTCCCTTTCACCTTAAAGGACTAAGCCAAAGCATGGTATCATTCCTTAAACCCAATAAACATCATAATATAGGAGTAACAAATGTGTGCATTTTTGGACAAGTACTTCCCATTAACAAAGACTACTAGGTTAATAAAGGAGATTACAAATTTCTAACAAAATGATGGGAAATCCTTATATGAAGTATAGGAACTTTACAAGGAATTGCAGAGGAGATGCCCTCATCACAACATATTTAGAGAATTCTTATTGCAAACCTTCTACAATGGAGTTAGTCCACCCATAAGGGGCACCATTGATGCAGTGTTAGGAGGATCTCTAATGAGGAAGACAAGTGAGGAAGAAGAGGATTTACTAGAAAAGATGGTTTTCTAGCGAATAATAGCTGCCGTTGGATGTCAAATAGAAGCTGACAACAAACAACCTTTCGCGATAAAAAAGGAGTCATTTATGTCAATTCGGTGGTAGAAATGTGGCTAAGATTGACAATTTAACTAGACAACTTAACAATATGAAAGCCTCTTCAATAGCTCTAGTTAAAACAATTCAACATAGATGTGAATTATATGAATAAGATAACTATAATACTACTAATTGCATCTTGATGCAAAACAATGATATAAAGCAACTCAACTATATGGGGATACAATTTGGTTGAGGAGGAGGAAACAACCCTTATTCTAACACTTGTAATCCTAGGTGGAAGAACCATCCAAAATTTTCTTGATTAAACAATGCAGGTAACCAAATATGAAATCAATGTCCACCTAGATTTCAACAAGAGAATCCTAATGCCAATGACTTGAAAATGGATAAGATTTTGGACAAGCTTATAATTATGGAAGGGAATTTTGAACAGATAACTAAAAGTCATGCTTCTTCCATTTATAACTTAGAGGTTTAAATGTGACAATTGGTGAATACGTTGTCTGCAAGAAATGTGAGGAGTCTCTAGATCAATAATAAAGCAAACCCAATGGAGCAACTTAAGGTAATCATATTTAGAAGTAGGAAGGAACTTAAGCAACTAGCAAAAAAATAAGTTTGTAACTCACCCGGTAAAAAAAAACCAAAGAAAGAAGAAGGATGAAGAAATGAGTGACTACCCTCCTTATATTGCTACTCTGCCATATCTACCCAAGATTCCATATCCTCAAAGATTACAAAAGAGCAAACTAGATGCACAATTTTCAATGTTCTTGAAGAAGTTGAAGACTTTGCAAATTAATCTATCTTTTATGGAGGCTTTGGAACATATGCCTAACTATGTCAAAGTCCTAAGGGACTAATTTTCAAAGAAGCAGACTTAGGAAAAGAACTAAACTCTAGTATTAACTAGAAGCTATAATTTCATATTCACTAGTCATATGCCTTTCAAGCTGAAGGACCTAGGGAGTTTCACGATACCCTATGTGGTTAGTAAGTTTAAATTAGTAAAGTGCTTATGTCACTTAGGCACAAGTATAAATCTTATGACTTTGTCAATATTTAGGAAATTAGGGCCCAATGAGGTAAAGTCAACTTTAATGCTAATTTAGTTAGTTGATCAATTAATTAAGAGACCATTTGGAGTGGTGGAAGATATCTTAATATAGGTGGACAAGTTTATTATCCCTAAGGACTTCGTAGTTTTAAATTTAAAAGAGGATAGTAACTGTGCATTAATTCCTAAATGACCTTTCACAAACACGGGGAGAGTATTAATAGACGTTCATGAAGGTAAATTAACACTTCAGATTAGTGAAGATCAAGTGGAGTTCAACTTGAACAAATCCTTAAAAAATCCAAAAGAAAGCTGCTCTTGTATGAAGATTGATGTTATAGATGAATGTATTCAAAAGTAAGAAGAGATTTACTTTGAATAAGTAAAATTTGAAGAAATAGAGCTAGACAATGAAATTAAGAAGGTGAGCAAAATTGAGTATGAGGAAGACGCTAAGATGGAGGAGTCGAGTTTTCAGAGACATCAAGAAATATTAATAAGGACAAAAGCATCCATACCACCCTCCACTGAGAAACCACAATCTCTAGAGCTGAAACAATTACCTCCACACTTTAGATATACTTTCCTAGATGAAGGGAAAATTTTACCCATCTTCATTTCCAATCAGCTGGATGACAAATAAGAGATTAAGGTGGTCGTAATTATAAAGAAGCAGATGAAGGCCATGGGATGGAAGATATCTGACATTTGAGGTATAAACCCAAATTTTGTTATGTATAGAATAAACCTCGAAGAAGGAAGTCAAGTAGTGAGGGAATGTCAACGAAGTTTGAACCCTCAAATAAAGGGAGTGGTGAAGCTTTTAGACACGGGTATCATATAACTAATATCTGATAATGAATGGGTCAGTTTGGTACAATATGTACTGAAGAAGCATAGAGTGGACATAACAGAGAGTGAAAGTGGAGAGCGAATTTCCACAAGAATCATCACAGGATAGAGAGTTTGCATTGACTATCGCAAACTCAACAAAGTGAATAAAAAAGATCACTTTCCTCTCCCATCTATAGATCCAATGATAGAGAGAGTGGTTGGTCACTCATTCTACTACTTCCTAAATGGTTACTTGGGATACAATCAGATATTCATATATTCGGAGGACCAAGAAAAGACCATCTTTACATGTTCTTATGAAACATTTATATATAACGAATGCCTTTCGAGTTATAAAACACTCGAGTAACATTTTAAAGGTGCATATGTCTATTTTTGTGAATATGATCGAGGACATTATGAAAGTATTCATGGACAATTTTTCAATCTTTGGAGACTTTTTTGAGCAGTGCTTAACTAATTTGGACAAAGTAATCCAAAGATGTGAAGAATCAAATTTAGTGTTGAATTAGGAGAAATGTCAATTCATGGTGCACGAGGGAAAAGTGTTAGGACATAAAATATTGTGACAAGGGATTGAAGTGGACAAAGCAAAGATGGAGGTTATAGAGAAGCTTTCACCACCCATTAGTGTCGAAGGCGTGTGAGTATTCCTAGATCATATAGGATTCTACTACCACTTTATTAGGGACTTATCACTATTTGCAAGATCTCTGACATACTTATTAGTCAAGGAAGTTCCTTTTCACTTTGACGATAATTCTTTACCTATGTTTAATCAACTAAAGGAGGCACTAACATAAGCACTAATTTTAACATCATTGAATTGGTCCTTTTCATTTAAAGTCATATGTGATGCTAGTGACAAAGTTGTGCGTTGTGTCTCGAGCCAAAGGAGAGATAAGAAGTTACATGTGATATATTATGTAAACAAGACATTAATTGGGCCACAACTCAATTACACCACCATTGAGAAGGAGTTATTAGCAGTAGTGTATGCATGTGATTCGGTCGTACCTTTTAGGTTCTAAGGTGATCATTTCATATATAACTCTACACTTAAGTATCTTTTCACCAAGAAAGACACGAAACTGAGGCTTATTCGATGGGTATTATTATTATAAGAATTTAACATCAAAATAAGAGACAAGAAGGTAGTAAAGAATATAGTAACTGACCACCTATCACGTATGAAAGGAGGGGAAACTAAGCAAACTGAAAATATTGACGAGAGATTCCCCAATGAAACCCTGATGTTAGTTAACAACATTATGGCTCTATAGTTAGCAGATATAGCAAATTTTTCGCAAACAGTAGGCTTCTTTTAGAGTTATCATATCAGCAGAGAAAACGATTCTTGTTTGAGTGAAACCATTATTCATGGGATGACTCAATCCTATATCAGATGTGTGCTAATGAACTAATAAGAAGGTGTGTTTTAGAGGAGGAGATGTCATACATATTGACGCAATGTCATAAAGCTAGGTATGCTGGGCATTATGACCTGAACAAAATAGTGGCTCGAGTACTCAAATGTGGATTTTATTGGCCATATTTGTTTAAAGATGCTAAGAAGTTCGCGGTATAATATATCAGATTTCAAAGAGTGGGGAACATCTCGAAAAGAGATGAGGTGCCCTTATCCAACATCTTAGAAGTCAAAGTTTTTGATGTGTGGGGACTTAAATTCAAGAGGCCTTTCCCATCCTTTATAGGGAACATGTTAATTTTAGTAGGAGTGGAATACGTTTCACGATGGGATGAAGCTATGGTAACTCCAACGAATGATGGCAAAGTTGTACAAAAATTCATTAAAAGATT
The DNA here is from genome assembly GCA_026874005.2 of Erythroxylum coriaceum. Classification (NCBI taxonomy): domain Eukaryota; kingdom Viridiplantae; phylum Streptophyta; class Magnoliopsida; order Malpighiales; family Erythroxylaceae; genus Erythroxylum; species Erythroxylum coriaceum. The sequence continues at coordinate 1,123 of JANQAP020766763.1, read as the reverse complement.
ATTCAACCGATTTCTAGTGCTAAGAACAATAATAAGTGATGAAGGAGCACATTTTTGTAATAAATCTTTTGATGCTCTTCATAAAAGATATGGGGTTCACCATCGTGTCACCACTCTATACCACTTGCAACAAGTGGATAAGTGGAAGTCTTAAATCGTGAACCTAAACAAATATTGGAGAAGATGGTAAATGATTCAAGGAAGGATTGTGCGTTAAAGTTGGATGACACCTTGTGGGCTTATCGAACTGCCTTCAAAACTTGATCAGGATAACTCCACTTAAACTTGTATATAGTAAAGTTTGTCAACTGCCCATGGAACTTAAGCATAGAGCATAATGGGTAAAAAAAGCTTTACACTTTGACTGGAAGTAGGTGGGTGAATAAGGACTCCTATAACTAAACGAACTCAATGAGCTTCATTTCAATGCATATGAGAAATCCAAATTATACAAGGAAAAGTTGAAGAAGTGGCATGATTGTCATATAAAGAAGAAAAAGTTCAAAGTAGGAGATGCGGTCTTATTATATAATTCAAGATTGAAGTTATTTATAGGGAAACTCAAATTAAGATGAAGTGGGCCTTTTATAGTAACCTATGTATTCATATTTGGACCTTTTAAATTTGAAAATTTAAGTAAGGAAACCTTAAAAGTGAACAGACATCGATACAAATCATATCTCAGAGAAGTTATCTCAAAAGAAGGGGAATCCTTTCTAATGATTGACAACATTTCAGATGAAGAATGGTCATGCTAATAACCACAACTTAGTAAAAATTTCAGTAGTTAGGATTTTTTTAAATTCGAGTATTAGGGTTTTAATTTCAATAATTTTAGAGTAGATGGCTAAAATTCATGTTTTTGAAGCCGATAAGAGTTAGGGAAGTAAGGTGTTAGCCCCCAGATTTGTTTTAGTTAAGCATGATTTAAATGAATTATGAGGTTTTGATGAATTTAATTTTTGGTGTTATTATTATGTTAATGTTAGTAAGATTATATGACATATGCTAATTGAATTAAAGTGTTCAGTTAGTAAGATTTCATGAAGGGCATTTTTGGAAGATCACTTAAGGTTAAAAGAACCTAAGCTTATAAGGAAGGGTAAAATGGACTTTTTGGGCT
>JANQAP020766334.1:0-28818 GCA_026874005.2 Erythroxylum coriaceum | reverse complement strand
AAGCTAGTATACTTATATATTTAATCAATGAAATTTTTTTGAATAACTCTTTGCACTTGGAGTGAAACTGATGTTTTTATTTTGTATTTTGAGGAATGATATTGCTTTCAACAAACCTGCACTTGAAGTGCAAAGGACAATGTTTTATTTTCTGAAATTACATTTTTAAATTACTTTGTAGTTGGAGTGCAAAATACGACTTTCACTACATGAAATAATGTTTTGGAACTCACATATGCATAATCGAGTCATGTATGCTGCATGTATGTGTTCTCTTTTGGCTTAGAGCTATGGTAAGGTTCCATTTTATCGGTTGGACCAATAAATAAACACATAAAACCATACTTGATTTTAAGTACTAAATATTTGTATAAGATTTTTTGTGATTGGTGAGATTATGATTGGCCATTCATGTGCTAGGCACAATAGATTTAGCGACCCGTGTACCCTTTAACGCTGGTACATAAAAGTTGAGTCCTCGTAACAAAACCTTTCCACAGGACTTGCGGGTAATTGCACACCTAGTGGTCTGGTCACTAACGAGGTCATCACCTAGGGTCATGGCGCTCTCGTCAACCATTGTCTGGACTCACCACAGATAAAAGTTGAGCCAACACAGGGAATTAGTTGGTGTGCACACTAGTTTGGCCAACTAGTAGCGACACACATAACTATTTTGACCTATTATAAGATTTAACTTCCTGACAAGGTTTGATTTTACGTGTGATGCTTTTCTGCTCTTGTGTACTGGAACTAAAACCTATATTCACTGAATGAGTGATTAATAGGCTAGGCCTATATAGTTCCTAACCAGTATGGGATAAGTCATAGACTAGGCCTATGTGTTTCTATATCATATATCTTCGCTTTATAGGTGGTTATATGCATCTTAGATGCGTAAAACCATCCTTAGGTTATTTACCATTTTGGTGTGTATCAGGTTCTGTTTGTTATATTTTTTTCCTACTCACTGAGTGCATAGTGTACTCACCCCCTCTACTTTCCAACCATGCAGGTTAATTTGGTGAACTTTAAGCTCTGAGTGGTTTATGTGATCTTTTGATATTTTCGGAGCATTACCGCACATATGTCGCCTCTATTTTGTAATTTTGATGTATAGTGGCTCATGATTATGTTTATATGCATTATAATTTTGCAAATTAACTCTTGACTATCTTATGGTTTGTAAATGACCTTATGTATGATCCTTTTGTATTGTCATTGAGATTGCTCTTGAGTGGACTTAAAAGTCCAGTAGTTGCGGTAGAGTTTTAATGTGAATATAGAAGTGCATTTAAAACTGATTTATAGGTGTTTTAATTTAGTTTTGGGATTTTCAAAATACAGTTGTTGTGCTGTCTAAGTATTTTACAGATATTTAGTTAGCCTTGCATAGTTGGGTTAAAGGTACCGTGAGTATCCTTAGGCCAGATATGCGGTGTTTATCATGTGCCCGATATGGTTCTAGGTCGTGATAATATGCATGATCAGAAAAAGGCATTATGACCGGAGTGGCCAGTCTAAAAGAGCTTAAAGCTCAGATATGCGCATAAAAAGCCTCAGGCTCAGTGATTAATGAGTCGATATCTATAATGGGTACGGGACAGAATGTGAAATGAGCTTGATATCCACAAGGGATGTGGGACAGTAATCAGGCACTCAGTTACAACAAAATAAAAACAAAAGTGGAGTCTCATATGCATTTACATTTTCAAATAAATGTTTGTGAAACATTTCTAAATTGTGATGATATTGTGATATGTCATATTTGTGTACGTTTGATAGTACGATTCTGAAAAGTACATATGTAATGTGTGCAATTCATGATGAATTGTTTAGATGAGGAATATGTATTTGAAATGTTTGTTGTTCTAAATAAGTGAGAACATCAATGATGGTTCACTCACTGAGTTCGCAAAACTCATCAAAATTATGATGTGACTTTTTAGGTACAAGAGAGGAGACCTAGTTCCTAAGACGCTTTAGAAGAACATTTTAGAATTTAGAAATGGTTCAAAGGTCTAGTCAGCTAACATCTGAAGAGTTGTAAATTGTGTTTATGTAGTTTCTCTTTTCATTTAGATTTTTGTAAGATGAGTAGTAAACTCGCCAATACTTTTGATGATGTAAATGTTTGTTTAATGAAATGTTCTGCTATAGTGTAAATTATTTTAGTAAATGAAATAGGAAAAGTTGACCTTTTCAATGTTTCGAAAGTGTATGATGCCATATTAAGTGATTATGATTGCTTTAACATGCCATTGTTATAGGTTATATTCTTAAATGTCCTTTGGATGTTTAGGACTATACACTATGATAATGGGGTGTTTCAAGCATAGTCATAGTGGTGACTAACTTGTCACTATTGTGACAAGCTTAGTCACGATGGTGACTTAACATATTACCACCATAACAAGTTAGTCACCTACTTCTCACCACCGTGATCACATCATACACACCCTTGTAAATTCTTATGCACTCCTTTAATCCATTTGTATTATTACGTGACAATTGTAGGTTGAATGGGCACGAAAACCTAAACCTAGACGAGGCTACAAATAAAAAGGAGAGGAGGATGGTGGCGATATCTTTTCCATTCTTCATTCTTCATTTAACACACCCCCGAGGCAAATAGAGAGAAAGAAGTCAAAAAAGAGAGAAAGGAAGCAAAGACTAGTCAGTTGAGTGAAGAAGGGAGAAACATAGCAGAGAGGGGAAGGCAGTGTAAGAATTTAGGTGAGAAGAATCTGAAGCAAAAGGCTAGGGCTAATGTAGCAAGTTTGAGAGGGGCAGGAGACCATCGCCTTCACACTCACCTAATCCTTATTTGCTTATTCTATTCATCTATTGCTCTGTTTCTTGTTTATTTACTAAACTTATTACTTTGTTAGCTTAACTGACTATTCCTTTGTTATCTTTTCATAGTTCATTTAGTATTCAATGTTGATTGCATTAATACTTCTGTTGACAGTAATATGGGATTGAAGTGTATGGAGATGTTGAACTTCATTTATGCTATGATGGATTGATCTCTTTTTCTTGAGAATTAATATAGCTATTTTAATCAACTAGGCACGAATGAGTTACGATTTTGTTGTCTTACTTACTGCTATGGGTTCTGAGCTAAATGGATGTAATGACATGACCAAACCTTGCATCATTTTGGTATTAAAAAAAGGATCAAAAGGAAAAGTTTAGTATGGAACGAAAAACTATGGATGCTTAGGTTAAGAATTAGAAATATATTAATTTAAGTGGTAATTAGTAGTACATTTCCATAATTAATTCGGATTATAACTTGTTGAATATGAAAGTTAGATTAGTTCATTATTATAGTTGATTTAGAACCCAACTATTAATTTTAGTAAGACAACTATCCAATCATTTCCTTTAATCATGCATAGGAGATTAAATTAGTGAAATTAATTCTCAATAGTCTTCCACTTAGATTAATCTATTCTCTTTACTTCTAGTTAATTCCGTTTACTTTTCAGTTTAATTTTATGATTTCCTTTAAAGTCTTTATTCAACAAATCAGGATAGAGTGTTTAGGATTGCTTCTAATTTTATTTTTGCTCAAGATTAATTTGAGTGGACCAATTTCACCTCTGTGGGAGACGACCTTGGGTAATCATTAAAACTACCTTGTATACTTGCGAGTAGGATAGCCTAGGTAATTTTAGAACTTTTTAGCATAACAAGTTTTTGGTGGCATTACCAGGAAGGTGTTTGGCACTTTAAACTTGAAATAATTTTTATGTTTTTATTTGCTTAAGTGATTTTAATTGTTTGTGTTTTTTCAAACATGCATGTTTTATTGTGTTATTTTGTAGTGCTTTCCATAGTTAGTTTGTGCTAGGTAGGTGAACTTTAGGAAGTGAATTCACTTGGTTTATAATAGGAAGGAGATCTTTAGATAGTGGACCCATCCCTTTTATTGATAACATACATCGAAGACCAAGGCCTCAAAGGGACTCTGAAGATTATCACGAGGAACCCAGGCGTAAAGATAAAGTGAATAACCATAAGATGGGGAAAGGCAGTTGGTGATGAAGGAGTACGCCAAACTAGTGATCGGTACTGCAACGTCATGTATAAATTTAGGAGAGGCAGCTAGAAATTACAAATTGAAGAACATCCATTACAACATACTGCCATCTTTCTATGGGGTTCCCAATGAAGACCCTTTAAATTTCCTTCGAGAATTTTATAACATTCTCCAAACATTCCCTTTGGATGGCCTAAATGAGGATTAAATTAGGATGAGATGCTTTCTATACACATTGAAGGATTAGGCTAAGGGATGGCTAATGACCCTTCCACCCAATTCATTGACTACATGGGAAGAGGTGTACAACAAATCATAGGAAAATTCTATTCCCATCAAAATACATATAAGTTGCGCACCAAGATAGCCACCTTCACTCAGATGGAGGGAGAGCAACTCCACGAGGCAAAGGAACACTTTAAGCTCTTGTTCATACAATGTACACACCATCATTTTCTGCTTCACATGCTAAACCAATTCTTTTATGATGAGTTGATGGAGCAGTGCTAGTACACGGTGGACAATGCAGCAGAAAGAGTTGTAGGAGAGAGGATGACTAAAGAAACGTATGAAATCTTTGAAATGTTAGGGGCTAATTGATAGTTGTGATTTTCATTGTGTTTTAGGATGTAATTTGTTAGGCATTTAGTGTGAATTTGAGTGTTGAGCATGTATTTATGGTTTAATAGTGTTAGTGTATATGTTTAAGTGGTTTTTATGGGTTAGTATGAGTCTTTGAGCTTAATTGTTATATTTTTTAGGTACCTTGATGTGCATGTTAGTGTTTCAGGGTAAACAGCGAAGAACAGAGAAGTTGCGAAGAGTTTCGGGCCAAAAATATAGCCATGATCGTGACAGAGAGGGATGAGCCAGGGCAGCAAGGCCACGATCATGCACTTTGGGTCACAATCGTGATAGAGAGGGTTAAGTGTTGGTCATGATCATGACAGGCAGGGCCACAATCATGGCCTGGGTTGAGTTGAAGTAAAAACTTGAGTTTCGTAAGATGTTTTTAACCGTTTCGACCCCAACTTAAACCTAGGGCATCCAAAATATAAATACATCATAAAGGAAAAGAATCAGTAGCTTCGGAGAGTCTGAAAAGAGAGCATTCACAACAACCACATTCTAAAAAAACCTAGAGAGTTATCGAGAGATTGAGGAAGGAGACAAAGGAAGCGAGTCTCGGAGACGAAGCTTGACACGACGTACTTCTCAGAACAGGTGGTTTCCCATAGTCGCTACCTCCATGAATCTGTTTTGATAGTATTTCTATTTTTATTTCAATTTTATGGACATATGAAATTGGGATGATTATTGAAATTAACTATTGTCAAGTGTTGATTCATATCTAAAGTCACCTTAGGGTTTTGGTCCTTGAGATTAATAAAGCTTAGTTGATTGTGTTTTTGTTTATTTAATTGTGATTCAATATCTGTTTGTAATAATTAGGCAATAAACTGAGTGGGTGAGCCGAGTGAAAATAATCAAATTAGGCTAACAAGAGTCAGGTAATTTGATAGGTAGAGAATTGAATCAAACTTGTAGTGAGAGATCGATTATCGGTTCCCGGTAGGTTATTAGACAATTTTAGAGCTAATTTAAGTTTTGGGTCAATTGTGAATCGAGAGATCACAATTCCATAATTTAAATTAGGGATTATCAATTAGGGTTAAGGATTATAACTCGAGAGAGTGTAATATACCCTAGGACTGTCTAGACCTATTAATTCGATAATTGCATAATCAGTTAGATTTTTATTAATTTCGGATTACAAATCCCCTTTCTCTCACTTGGTAATTTTTAAATGAATTTTTGGATTGGATTATGTGATTTGTTACTTGTTTAGAGTTTTGCAATTTAATTTTTGAAATTAATTGTTTGATTGATTTATTTTTTGCATTAGTTTATTTATTTTAAATTATTGTATTTAGTACAACCGTAGATTTTAGGACTAGACTTCCCTCCTCGTGGGATCAATACCTTAGGTACTTTGTGAACGACCCGTGCGCTTGTGAAAATTACCAAGGTTATAAATATTAAAATTAGCGTACGTAACCTCGCGTTCAAGTTTTTGGCGTCGTTGTCAGGGAGGCAATTTAATTCTATAGTTTAGGCATTAGATTAGTTTTAGTTTTTGATTTCATTCTTTTGTTTATTTTGCAATTCGTGCTCTTGTATGAACACAAGAGTCACAAGTGGTTCGAGTCATACAGCGGAGATGTTGGATTTAGACATCACACGATTATAATGAACTCTTAGGAAAGCTTGGCGAGAGGAAGAAAAAGAGTTAGGAAAATCATTAATGGCCTAGGAGTTTCAGAGAAATATGGATCAGGAAGCAACTCAAGGACGACAGTAGAGGACCCTTATAGACCTTATGAGGCCAAGGTTCAACCCATCGAACCAAGTGTAGCTAGGCCGCCTGTTCAAGCGGCCTCATTCGAGATTAAGCCAACGCTCCTAAACATGTTTTAGCAGAATGTACAATTTTACAGATTAGCCAATAAGGATCCAAACGCGCATATCATGAACTTTCTCGAGATCTGTGATGCTTTTCGGTACCATCAGATGTTAGAGGATGTGGTTAGAATTAGGCTATTTCCTTTAACACTTAGAGATAAAGCGAAGGCTTGGTATCATTCACTAAGCCCAATTAATATCATATCATGAGATTAGCTTATGTGTGCGTACTTAGATAAGCACTTCCTGTTGACTAAGGCAACAAAGATTATAAAGGAAATCACTAATTTCCAACAAGGTGATGGGGAGTCAATCTATGAAGCATAGGAAAGATATAAGGACCTACAAAGGAAGTGCCTACACCATAACCTACCCAAGAAATTCCTTTTGCAGACCTTTGATAATGGAGTGAACCCACCAACGAGAGGCACCATAGACGCAACATCAGGAGGATCCTTAATGCAGAAAACTGTCGATGAAGCAGAGGAGCTAATTGAGGAGATAACAAGCAATAATTGTTTATGGACGAGTGACTGAGGAAGGCAACCTGCTTCGTTTAGAGAGCATAAGGGAATTGTCACGGTCGATCAGATGACGAAGATGAAAGCAAAGATTGACAATTTGAAGCGACAACTAAATAGCATAAAGGCATCATCCTCAACTTAGGTAAAGGTCGCACAGTTGAAATGTGAGCTTTACAGACAATTAGACCATGACACCTAGAGTGTTATTTAATGAAAGAAGACAATCAGGAGTAAGTGAACTATGTGGGGGCACAATATGGTCGAGGAGGAGGCAGTAATGATCCCGATTCTAGCATCTACAACTCCGGTGGAAGAATCACTCGAACTTCTCCTGGTGGAACAACACTGGCATACAATTCAAGCCTCAGGGACAATCGGGCTTCTAGTAAGATAAAGCAAGCTCAATGGAGTCAAAGTTGGATAGAAATTTGGATAAGATTTGAGGCATGGAGGAAGAACATAGGATTCTCGGCAACAAATTCAAGCAAGTTACGAAGAACCACGCCTCATTTATACACAATCTAGAAGTCTAAGTAGGGCAACTAGCAAAGGCAATGTCGACTTGGAATGCTGGAACTCTTCCAAGCAACACCGAGTCCAATCTGAAAGAACGTATCATAGCTATCAGTAAGACCCCGGATAAGGAACCGGAGAAGGTGAAGGATGAAGAAGAAGATCAAGTGATTAAAGAAGACCCTTCGAGTGAGCCCATGATTGAGTTACCTAACGCAACTCGACTTGTATTTCCTTTCCCTATTGCGCAACAACAAGAGTTATATGAAAAGACGGAAGTAGAAAAATTACAGGAGATTAAGCAAAATAAGGTCGAGGAAGTAACAGAACAAATATAGACAAAGCACAAATTACTGGAGTCCGTCAAGAAGAAGGTTAAGGAGCGACCACTGGAAGATGACCTCAATATAGCTATGAAGAAAGAGGACCCAGGGGATTTTTTCATCCCCTATAGTATCAACAGGATCATCAAAGACAGGGCATTCGTGGATTTAGGCGCGAGCATAAATATGATGCCCTACATATTTAGTTTGAAATTGGGGCTAAGAGAGTTAGCACCCACTAAGTTTGTGGTCAAGACGGCTGATAGGACAACGCATAAATTGTTGGGGACTATAAAGGATATGCCGATAAAGGTGGATGAATATACCTTTCCCATATATTTTTTCATATTAGACATTAGTGAAGATCTGAACACCCCGATAGTTCTTGGAAGACCGTTCTTGGCCATCGCGCTTTCAATAATTGATGTTGATGGGGGAGAATTAACTCTGTGAATAGGAAAGGAGAAACTGGCTTTCAAGGTGGCGAGAAGAGAGTACGATTCTCTTTCACCTCCAGTGAATATCAAGGAACTCGAACCTCAAGGAGAATGGGAAGATATAGAGATTCCTGGGAATGCTTTTAGTAAGAAGCGCTCACGAAAGAGAAGGCAAGGAAAAGAGAATTGCAAGGAAGGTGGGGACAGCAATAGGGTAGCTCAAGTTCAAACTTTGAGATTAATGACAGCGCTACCATCGCATCATTCATTCCAACCACCTTAAGCTTAAAAGAGCATCGAGCTATCGACATAAAAAGAAATGTTGCATGGGAGGCAACCTATGGAAAAATAGTTCTTTGATTAATTTGTTAGAATGTTTGAAATTCTGTAGTTAGGATTAGTTTTGTTTTTGAATAAAAATCGAAAAAGGAATCAAATTTTGGAATTACGTGGATGACGTGCAAGCATGAAAAGAGAGGTGAAAAAGGTCCACAAAAGAATCAAGCAGTGGAAGTGAAAAGACTGAAAAAGAACAAGAGAAGCAAATCAGGAAGTGGTGATACGCCACTGCGACTATGTATTAAAAGGGAGGACGAAAACTTTTAAAGAAAATTTTACCTTTTTACCCTTTTTACCACCTATATATTCAGTTCTAACTTCATTTTCACTTTTACTTTCACTTTCATGTTCACTTTATCTCTTTAGAATTCAAATATCCAAACACTCTTACCTCTCACTAAAAATTTTAACCTTCCGAAATTCTTCCAAATTCTTGCTAAGTATGTTACACATTAAATAATCAGCCCAATGGGAACCATATGGATGACAACAAGTTGCGAGATAGGGGAGACGGAACTGAGCAGCAAACTTTGGCATGCCTTTCCCAATCTACACCAAGGAGAAAGGTACTCATTTTTTATCCCTTCATGTTAGACAAATTATAGTACCTAAATACTTTGATTTTGGCACACTTGATAGGCTAGAATTACGTAAGTGAGTAAAAAACCTAGCTAAGAGGATCTAGTGGGCTCAATTCATTTGATTTCAATTCCCTGTTTATGAGGAGCTTACACTAGAATTTTTCACATCCCTTACCTACAACCCTAGGAATCCAAGAGAAGTGTGATTTAGGTTGGGAGGATGAGCCTATGAATTAAATATTGAACTTATGTACAAGATGTGTAGATTCCCCGAATCCTCCATCACCGACCATTATGAAGACTTTTGTCCTTCCCAATACTGGAGTGAACTTACTAGAATTGAGCAATTTCATGCAAAGAATGCTCACAACAACATTATATGGTCCCATGAACACTTGGTGCTACATAAATTTGTGTCAGCTAGTTTTCAATTAAACCGAAACTAATAAGTGTTCCATCATGGAATTTTTTATGTTATGGTGCATGGACCATAGTATTCTAGTCCACACATCCACGCATGTGCTTATGCAATCACCATAGTATTCTAGTATTGTTGCAACTCTGCACAAGAGGAGCAACAATCTAAGAATAGGATATATAATGTTTGCTATTGCAAAACATTTTGGCATAGAATGAAGGGGGTTAACGGTCCATCCCCCTAACTTCCTACATCATCACCACTTATGGAGGGCTGAAAATTTACATCATAATATGGAATTAAGGGAAATCAGTGAGAAGACACATGTCAGGATCAGGGCAAGTTAGGCAAGTTCGAGGTCAGCACCACCTCGACAGGAAGAAGCATCAAGTGAAGAATCCGAGGAAGAAAAGGAAGAAGAACAAGGTTAGAAGAAGGTTTTATATGCAATCACCGAGACTAACAAAACACTGGCAGAGAAGGTGAGAACGCAACAACGCCAGAGCAGGGATATCTAACAGATCCATCAGTATTTCGAGTCTCAGGGCATTCAATTGCTGCCTTCGACACCATATATCATCATCTCTATCTCCTTAGGATTTATACCTAGCCCAATTTTTCTTTTTCAAATTAACCTTTAGTTCTATTTTGTTTTTATGTTATTTTTATTTGTTTTCTGTCACTTTAATTTCTGTTTTGTCTTTTCTTATCTTATGTGATGTGTACTTCCTTATCACATTGAGGGCAATGTGTTGTTCAAGTATGGGGAGGGATTTTGTGTTTTGCCTATGTATGTGATTTTACATACTATATGATAGTTATTAGGTTGCATTGTGCCAATTGTTTGAATCTGTCAATGGCTTAAATGAAGTGAAATTCATTTAATTTTAAACATAGTCTAGTAGGATGTAAATGATCATTAGCTCAAAAAATTAGTGAATTAGGGTTCTTTGGATAAATATACAGCTTAATTAGGACTTAATGTAAATTTAGCACCCTATAGGTTGTCACATTGATTCATAATTTGAGGCCCTTTAACTTAAGTAGCTTAATTATTTTTTTCATGAAAATGAATAGCTAAAAACAACAAAATAGGTGAAAAAAATTGTTTATTTTGTTAATAAATCACTATTCGGCTAACCTTCAGGTTATGAATAGAGCTAGTAGCCAGTTGAAAACATGATAATAGCTGAGTAACCAGATCGACACAAATCACAAATGTGTGCCTTCACGTCAAAAGGCTATAATGACATTTTAACCAAACTATCTAATAAAAGGACTTAGTCGAGTAACCGAATCGACATTCATCACCAAAGTTTGCCTTCAAGTAAAAGACTAAGTCTGTGTTTAAAAAAATGTTTTTGTAATAAAAACCTACTGGACTTGTAATAAGCTTGAATTTTCATAAAAATGTACTTAGGAATAGATACAGAGCTTGAAGGACTAAAGAATTATTAATGTGTGTGCACAATTTAAAAGGGTAAATAAACTGACACTTAGATCTTGATTAATTTGTAAATTAAGTTCAAAGCCTTTAGATATACATTTTTTAATGATTAGATATAACTTGTCAGATTGTGTTTAAGATTAAATTTATTTCATGAAGCTGAAGCCATTGCCTCATTTTTGTATTGTGTGTATTGTGTGTTGTATGTTTTTTGTGTTGTTTGCTTGAGGAAAAGCAAACGTTTAAGTGTGGGGATGTTAATAGTTGTGATTTGCATTGTGTTTTAGGGTGTAATTTGTTAGGTATTTAGTATGAATTTGCGTGTTGAGTGTGTATTTATGGTTTAATTGTGTTAGTTTATGTATTTAAGTGTTTTTTATGGGTTAGTATGAGTCTTTAAGCTTAATTGTTATATTTTGAGGTAGCTTGATGTGTTTGTTAGTGTTTCAAGGTAAACAGTAAAGAACGGAGAAGTTGCGAGGAGTTTCGGGCTAAAAACATAGCCCACGAATACAATTGTGACAAAGAGGGTGAGCCAGGGCAGCCAGGCCATGATCATGTACTTTGGGTCATGATTGTGATAGAGGAGGTTAAGCGCTAGCCACGACCTACGTCGAGCTAAAGCAAAAACTTGACTTTCGCAAGATTTTTTAGACCATTTTGACCCTGACTTAAACCTAGGGCATCCAAGATATAAATACATCATAAAGTGACAGAACCAGTAGCCTTGGAGAGTCTAAAAAGAGAGCATTCATGATAGCCACATTTTGAAAAAATCTAGAGAGTTATCGAGAGATTAAGGAAGGAGACGAAGGAAGAGAGTCATAGAGACAAAGCTTGATGCGATGTACTTCCCTAAATAGGTGGTTTCCTACAGTCTACCTCCACGAATCCATTCTGACAATATTTTTATTGTTATTTCAATTTTATGGATGTATAAAATTAGGATGATTATTGAAATTAACTGTTATCGAGTGTTGATTCATGTTTAAACTCACTTTCGGGTTTTTAGTCCTTGAGATTAATAAAGCTTGGTTGATTGTGTTTTTATTGATTTAATTATGATTCAATATCTGTTCATAATAATTTGGCAATAAACTGAGTGGGTAAGCCGAGTGAAAATAATCAAATTAGGCTAACTAGAGTTAGGTAATTTGATAGGTAAAGAACTGAATCAAACTGGTAGAATCGTGTAACGAAAGATCGAGCATAGGTTCCCGGTAGGTTATTAGACAATTATAGAACTAACTAGGTTCTGGGTCAATTGTGAATCAAGAGACCATAATTCCATAATTTAAATTAGGGATTATCAATTAGGGTTAAGGATTATAACTCGAGAGAGAGTAATCTACCCTAGGACTGTCTAGACCCATTAATTCAATAATTGCATATTCAGTTAGATTTTTGTTAATTTCATATTAAAAATACCTTTTCTCTTACTTGGTAATTTCGAGGTTGATTTTTGGATTAGGTTGTGTGATTTGTTACTTGTTTAGATTTCTACAATTTAATTCTTGAAATTAATTGTTTGATTTATTTATTTTCTACATTAGTTTATTTGTTTTAAATTATTGTAGTTAGTACAACCTTAGATTTTAGGACTAGACTTCCCTCATCGTGGGATTGATACCTTAGGTACTACATGAACAACTCGTGCGCTTGCGGAAATTACTAAGGTTATAAATATTAAAACTTAGTATACGTAACCTTGAGATCACTAATTCTTAACAAAAGAGCATGAGAGGACAAAGAGCGTGAGTTTATGAAGTGAGATCGAATCAAGAATTGGCTATACAGTTAGCTAAGTTAATGAAGCATGCAACTACCCCAAAATGTTCCAAATCAAGAAGTGTGTGATATATATGGAACTTATGGTCATGAAGCGAATGTTTGTATGTATTATTATGAAACTTTTGATGGGGAGGAATAAGTGAACGCACTTAATGGTTTTCAACAAAAGGAGTGAAACGATCCATTTTTAAAAACCTGCAATCCTAGCTAGAGAAGCCAATTTAATTTTTTATGGAAGACCAATAATCCACCAATGCAACCCCTACAACAATACCAAAATTTTCATAGGCCAAATTATTACCAAGGGAAATCCTCAAATCAAAACCTATAGAGCAAGCCTTCTTTGGAGGAAAGCTTGAATGTGTTTATTCATGTAACATCTCAAAATTAGGAAATGAATAATAAGAGTTTTGAGTCTTTGGAGGCATCTGTGAAGAGGATTGAGATCAAAGTAGGGCAACTCGCTACTCAAATGCACAACAATCAAAAGGGAAAGTTGCCTGATCAACCTGAGCAAGCCCAAGCTATCACTGTGCTAAAAAGTGGCAAAGTGATTGACAATCATGTGTGAATTTCCATCTGAGTTATCTGATGCTAATTATTAAGAGAAGGAAAGCCTCACCCAAGAAGAAGATGAGTGGAATGAGAAAAGCAATGGGAGAAACTCTTCTGGTCACATTCAAAAGGGTAAGCAACTTAAGCATGACATCAAGGACAATGAAAGACAAAAACTATATAAGGTGATAGATCCTTATCAACCACCAATTTCATATCCAAGCCGCCTTAAGGAATAAAAGCAAGATGAGCAGTTTTCCTATCTATATAACATGCTTTCTAAGGTCAATATTAATCTGCCCTTGTTAGATGTGATTACGAAAATTCTTACTTATTTCAAGTTCTTCAAAGAACTAAGCACCAAGAAATGAAAAGTTCGAACCTAACGAAAAGGTGTTGGTTTCGGAAGTAGCAAGTGCAATTCTGCAACAGCATTTGCCCCCCAAACTAAAAGATCCAGGACGTTTTATCGTAAAAGTATCAATGGGTAATGGTGATGAGGTTAAGGGTATGCTTGATCTTCGAGTGAGCATAAACCTTATGCCTCACTCTATTTATGAAAAATTGGATCTAAGAGAGTTAAGACCTACGAACACGTGTTTGCAATTAGCTAATAGGTCAATATGTTATTCAAAAGGAATAATGGAGGAAGTGAAGAGGAAAGAAAAGGCGCATTCCATACTCCTAAAGAGGCTTTTTATGTCCACCACTAACACTTTGATCGATCTGAAGAATGGGAAATTGACCATGACCATCTTAGGAGAAATAGTAAAATTTTCAATCTTTAATGTTGAACCTATTCCTACTTCTACTATTCCTAAAGACTGTTCTTTTATTGATCAAGTTAATGCTACAGATTTTTATTTTACCTTGCAGAAAGAAAAAGAAATGATGTTGGACTTGGTTAAGGAGGGTGATGAATGCTGCCAATTGCTAGGGGATGCAACTAAGGAAGTATTTGGGAGATTATTAGAGATAGATTCAGATGAAAAGGTGGAAATAGTGGAATCAATCACTTTGAGTGACCCACCTAGAGTATGACTAATGAGGCATCCAGCTACAAGACATTAAGGAAACAACCCATTTAATTTCTATTTGTTTTTTAATTATCTGTCTGTTGTTAATTTCATAGTGAACCTTAACTTAGTTTGTTTTATTTATATGTGTAGGCCTACTCTTTCGTCTCTATTATATGTTCTTCCTTATAGCTATCTCCACCCCTCAATGTAGTACCCATGCTTATTACCAAGCTTCATATCGCATCGATACAACCACCACCCACACTTTCGTATTGTATTTCTATCCCTTTCTTTGTTTCTTATTAGTTTAATTTCTTTTAGTTTTAATGCTTGTCCTTGTTTATGTTTTTTTTTTCTTTTGTCTTAGACCCCTTTTTTACTTTTTTATATCACATTAGGAATAGTGTGATGTTCAAGTGGGGGTTTTAATAAAAAATATCATTATTTATGTATTGTGTGTTTGTTTTTCTCATTTAATATTTGCCTGCTTAGACTGATTAACTTGGATTTTGGTTAAAAGGACAATAGCTTGTTATGATAAATGAATGACACTTTTTATTTGGTAAGGATTTGAGTTTTTTTGAACTATTAAACACTAAATTCAAGTATTCTTTGCTAAGAGTGTTCTTTCATGATTAAGGAACTCTAAAACTTGCTTGCAAATACTAGTCGAGATCATATAATCTTATGCAAACGTTGAAATGATGAAGGCAATTAGGATTTTGCCCTTTTTGCTTAAAAAGCCACCATGATGTTACCTTTAGTGATGTTAAAGTAGTGCCCTAAAGGCAATCACCTTTAGCACTTTTGTACAAAATTTATTTTGATTAATAAAGCGAAAGGCATTTTTCATTAATTTGATATTTGTTAATATATGAATTGATATTGATCATAAATCGAATTAATGAAGTAAATGATACAAAACATAGCATGAAGGAAATCATGATGAGATCATGATAATGAGATTCCTATCATATGCAATTATGTTAATATCTAACTAATCCCTAGTCATAGGATTAATAAAACAGGAAATTATTAATCTAGATAGACTAGCACATGTTATACTTCTTGATTTGATCAAGCAGTGGATCTCACAAACTGTAAGGATGAGATGTTTAGAGTTAACATGTGGATGCTTACTAAGGGTGGTAAGTACATTAGATGATCTGCTATGAGATTATCATATGGATAATCTATCGAATGTCAATG
Organism: Erythroxylum coriaceum; assembly: GCA_026874005.2. Lineage (NCBI taxonomy): Eukaryota > Viridiplantae > Streptophyta > Magnoliopsida > Malpighiales > Erythroxylaceae > Erythroxylum > Erythroxylum coriaceum. The sequence goes on along the minus strand of JANQAP020766334.1, from coordinate 13,151 downwards.
ATTAATCTCATCACAGAAATTGTGCAAATATCCTTAGGCTTGAGGTACTCAAGGATATCTTGGATACTGATCCTATTCTTTGACATCATTCCTTGTTATCTCATGAAGAGGTCACTCTTAAGGTGGTGATTGGATACAGCTATTGGTATTCGAAGGTAATTAGGTAGCTAGTAAAGGATTCACCACTCCTGATAGAAGGAGATGATACCGATGGCCTCTTGTTAGGGTCATTACTTGAGAGTCTCTTACCAGAGTAGTTATGTATGATGAAGAGATTCTGCAATCACACATAAGAGTAATGAGATCCCAGGACAAGAATTAACATCACTTGGGCTAGATGTGACGTAGTTAGTCTAGTAGGAGATGACATATAGCCCATACTCCTAACCAAGTGGGGTATAGTATGGTAAAAGGATGAATTGCACAGTAATTGTCTATGGAAAGATTCATAAGTGGACAATTAACTATCGAAGAGTTCGTGTGTTAATCCACTTATATTCTAGTAAATTATCGAAGAGTTCGTATGTTAATCCACTTATATTCTAGTAAATTGGCATCATCCTGAATTAAGAGTTAATTTAAGGGCCTAAAATTACTGGGAACCCAAGGGTCATATGCATAAAAGATTGGATGAAAGACATAGTGTATATGGCCAAATTTAAGTAGGCCACGATCGTGGCCGAAGGAGAGCCTAAGCCACAATCGTGGTTTATTGGCCACGATCGTGACAGAGGGCACGAAATGGTACATAAGTGAGTTCTTCACTTATTTACACAAGGTTTAACTACTTCTTACACACTCAAGTGAGAGCATAAGGGCTTTAGAAGAGTTCTAGAGTGAGAGAGAGGTATCAAAACCTTGATCTTGCAATTTATGCAATTGTTGTATGAATCAAAGTGCATACAACAATATTCTTAATCTATCTTTCATCATTTTGAACATCTATTAGAACTTATCTAGTTTGGTGCTCAAATTATCCTTATACATTATTTCTTCATCTTCTTTACGTATTCTTGGGTGACTAAAGAAGGGTTTGGTATTTGCAACAACCCAAACAAAGAGAAGCAATAAGATAGGAGGAGAAACAAAAGGTAAAAAGTTTTATATTTTATGTTCTTTACATATCCATGCATGCATGTATGATTCTGTGATTTTTGGGTTGTCATGGTGTCAGAATCTACATTTTGACAGTTCCGCTACATACACATGCATGTGATGCATACAACCATGGCAAACCCAACAAGTGAACCCCTTTAAGCTTAACATGAAACATTTTCTTTCTTTAAACCCAAAATATGAGCCTTGACATTAATTTTTTATCCTTTTCATTGTACTTGCCATAAAACAAGTTGAGCAGTTGAATGTGTATGATTGGGTTTATGGAATAATTTTTTGAACAAGTGTAGGGGAATGCATATTGTTGGCTTTTGAGTTACGAATAGGTAGGGTAGTAATAATTTGTATCTCTCCTCTACATTTTTCTCTTCTAAACTTGATCTTGATCTAAAAAAACAAGAAGAAAAATATAGTAAAAATAAAAAAATAGAAAAAAAGAGGTAAAAGTAAAAAAAAAAGAAGAAAAAGAAATAGAAAAGAAAAGGAAGCAAGAGAAGATGACTAGAAAATGAAAAGAAGAGGGAGAGAAGTAAAAAAAGGGAAGTGTTAATTTTGTTAAATGAGAGGAAAGAATTGAGTGCTTTATGGTTCATTGTTTTGCATTATTTTAAATGCTTAATTTGTGTTATAGTTTTAAACTACAAGTTTCCTTTTTCCTACCCTTAGCTCGACCCATTACAACCAAAATAAAGACCTTCAAAATGATGTTTATGTTTGATACGGGTGGTGGCGAATAGATTAGTAAGCAAGTTTATGGTATATGCCTTACATGAAATGAATGATGAATGAATATACCCTACCTTCGAATGCTTGAGAGGATCGAGAGTGGAGTGAGTATCTATAACACTTGTTGAGGGTTATATCAAATGAATTGCTTGTTGATTTTGGCTAAATATGCAAAGAATAAGTTGTTTATGGAGTATTATGAGTTTCAAGTTCTTAGGTTGTGTTTATTAAAAAAAAAAGAAAGATGGTGACTAAAGTTATCACCACCGTGACAAGCTTAGTCATAGTGGTGACCAAACATCTCACCATCGTGACATGTTAAGTCACGGTGGTAACTTAACATGTCACCACTGTGACAAGTTAGTCACCAAGGTGACTAAACCTATCACCACCGCGACCACCTTATACATAGCCGTGCAAATTCTTATGCACTCCAATTGTGGATTGTGTTGAATGGAAAACAGACTACTAGTTTTACTCTCAAAACTGTAAATATATAGGTCGTGACTTGTAGTAATAAGCAAATATCGATCCCACAAGGATTGTGCTTAGGCATCACTTAATTTAGATTTGTTTTTGTTTAAAAACCAAATTTTTACAAAAATAAACTGGAAAATTAAATTAAATTAAACAACCAACAAAGCACAAATAATAACTCAAAAATGCAGAAACTTGGAATTAAAGATTTTAACCACTAAGGATCACTTTTTCCCTATCTTATCTCCCTCTTATTTTGTTAATTGAATTGTGCCTAAACTAAGATGTCCTAATGTATTAACTACCTCCTCTCAAGGTGTAATTAATTGTCCCTAGCTAAATTAAATGGAGATGATTAAACAATCTCTCAGTCTACAAAATCAATCTACTAATTCAACTAGTTATTAAGTTATCCTATAGGTGATCAATTAATTAGCCAATATCTCTCTTCTAACTAATCAATTAACTTAATGAATGTAGGTCTATAGAGTGTCAATTCTCATTGTACAAACCTACACAAATTACCCAACTCAATTTCTTAATATATTGAAATGTATAAATTCATCATTCATCAAAAGCTTCATTTATTTGAATCAACAAAATAGGAGTTCAATAAGAAGTTCAAAAGTAATCTCTATAAATAAATCAGCCACTCATGATGTCTATAACATACCCAACAATCAAATAATCCAACATACAATTGCTAGAAGAGAAAAAATAAAAGAAAAATAAATGAATCAAACTTCTCTTTTTGGCCCGAATATGAAAAATCCAACATTGGTGTAATATTTTCCCAATTGTGAATGAAAAACCTTGAATCTCTACCTCCCCCAAAACTTTAAACCTGCATTTTTACTCAAGGAGGCAAGTCTCTACCGAAGCTCTCTCGTCTATAGGAGTTTATAACCTTATATAGTCATAAAAACCTAAAATATAAGTAAACCCTACGTGTATCCTCGGGTTAGACATCCTACGATCGTGGGAATTGGTATAAATCCTATGATCGTGGGTTCTTGCATTATAATTCCTCCTGTTCTCTTCTCCTCTCTTTGTCTCTAGCTCAATGACAAAAGTTACCACCTCCATTCCTACATCAAAATAATCAATTCTTACCCTAAATTAATACCAAACATAAAAGAATATAACGAAGACCAAACTAAATAAAAACATACAAAATAAATCCTAAAACACAATAATAATAACCTATTATGCTAGAAACTAATGCTAAATACTTTAGAAAAACACACACTAATGGACAACTATCAACCTCCCCACACTTAAATCTTTGCTTGTCCTCAAACAAAATCAAACACAACCAATCAATTCCATCACTTCATTTTCACAAAGATCAAAATATGCAATCCCTCAAATTTTAGCCAACTCAAATGTTAAGCTACTACACATATCATGATTACTTTTCATTAGTGTACATAAGTAAACTCAACATATGGCACCATCACTAAAAGATAAGTATAGATGCAAAATGAATCTTCCTCACAGTTTCACTCATTTCTCTCAAGTGTTTGATGGTGAGTGTTTTACTTAAGCTTCCTACAGGAAACTACATTACCATAGGCTTGCTAATACACCAATTATCCTCCACATTGATTACATGCATAAATAAATCAAAAGGACTTGCTTTAGGTTGTAATGTGGTAAAGGTTAAGGTGGGTAAAAAGGGTAAAGGGTTTAACATAAGCATTCGTAAAGTAATAAGTGGACAAAGGGATAACAAAACATAATTTGAGATATATAAGTGTAAATATACTGCTACTCTGCACTTGATGCTCCTAAAGTGTTTTTCCATTTTCTTTTCTTTTCTTTTTTTCTCTTTTTTTCTTTTTAATAACATGGAAGAAACAATGAACAAAATAGCAACTAAATATAATATGATTCAAGAGCAAAAATATCGCTCAACTCATCTCGAAAAAATTTGTAGCAAAAATCCCAACTAATACATCACTTAATATATTATACTAAGCTTATGAATAGGTAGGTTAATGGGGTTTCGAGTTTTAAAATTTGGGGTGTTTTCAAGAAACAAAATGGTTAAGGCTCAATGGGGGTAACAAGGGATAATAAAAGGCAAGTCATTTAAGCTAAGGGTTAATACAAAAAGGGCCTTAATCATCTTTATTAAGCATGCATCTAGTAGACTCAAACCGATTCAAAACAAGTTCTGAAAGTAATAACATAAGGAAGTATCACACAAACAAAGAAATAAAATGACTATATATGGAGTCATATAGGATTAATCCTCATATTGGCTCAAATGAAAATTCATTATACCTCTTTACACTTCCTCATTGCTCAAGTGTTAAATTTTAAGTAAGCTCATGTAACCAATGACTTTTCATCACTCAACATGGTTCACTCTTTACTCAAGTAACCTAATCTGAGTTTAAGCATGCATTCAATCTCATTCCAACTAGCATCATAGAATCTCATGGCAAAACAAATCAAAATGATTCAAGTGTGTTTCCATTGCTTAGCACAAAACAACATAAAACAACTTAATATGCCTAAAACATGCATCCTTTTTAACACAATGCAAACAATGACTAAAACAAACTAAAACAATGCAATTAACAAAGCAAATGTCACCTCCCCATACTTAGAGAACACATTGTCCTCAATGTGTCAAGGCAACCACAAAATGAGGTAAAATGACATCAAACCAAACAAAAAGAAATCAAACCAAACAAAAGACAAAACAACTAACAAAGTAATTAAAACAATGTAAAAAGTTTAGGGTAAGGAAGGCTCATGGAGATTATGATGGCAAAGGCGTTGGAGAAGGGACTTTAGTATTATTCCTCTGGATGAATTTGAAGGATTTCTTCTTCATATACCGTTGTTCCTTGTGCACGTTCCTCATTTGGGTGCCAAGCATATTAATTTGCAACGTCATTTATTAATGGTTAAAGGCCATTTAATCGAGGATGTGCTGGAATCTGTCGATCTCTGTTGCTATGGTTGGTTCCTTTTCCACTATTTTTTCTTATGGCTATGGGGGCACTTGAGACATGGATGATCGGGAAGTGGTTGCATCCTTGCCTTTCCTATTTTTAATGGTTATGCGCGACTGAGGATTTTCGAGCTCTATAGAATGGGGCTCCAAAATTTCAGAACATCTCAAATAAGGGACATCAAAAACATCATATCTAGCCATACACACACTATCCACATTAAGGTTGTAAAATAAAGCCAAAGCAGTAACAATGTATGACGTTCCAAAATAGGAGCTTTTTTTATTAACACAACTCACAATAGATCAAAAAATTCAATAAAGGGTATTTATTTTGATTTTTCGATCTATATTCCAAAGGAAGAAAAGTTCCCTAGCCAAGCACTATTACTTTTAGATTAAGCACATAAACTTATGAAGAGGTAAGTGCTCGGTGTTACGAATTAAAGTATTTAGTGCATTCGTAAAGTCAAAATTGGTTTCACTTGTTAGAATTTTCTAGTAATCATCTACATAAAAGTCATCGTGATCATCCAAAACTTTAATGTTCGATAAATCAAAAAATGCACGAATGGCCGTATAATCAAGTTTATAAACATGGCCACCTATCTTAAACCAGAATTTATCCATTTTAGGATTGTAGTGCATAGTGGTGAAAAATTCAACAGTCATCATAGGATATATCGACCTATCACAATGAATTAACCGAACCCAACCAATATTTGCAGCCAATCTCTCAATATTTCTCCTTAATCCTAAAGTTTCTAATAGTTCCAAATCAAAGTATCTAAGAGGCATCAATTCTCTATATTTAAAGTCATGAAATCGTATACCTTCATCTTCTAAATAAATAAGGAATAGGGCATGAAAAGTGGTCGTCATATCTGGTTTACCTTTTCCGAAGACTTGAAGGCATATTGGTTTCTGGGCTGCAATTTTCTTTGGATCCATTGCGAGAGAAAAATTTGCAAAAATAAGCAAGAGAGAGGAGAGGACTTTTTTTGAAGCGAAAGAGAGAAAATCTTATCGAATCCTTGGATTTTTGAGAGATTAATGTGAAATAAATGTAAAGGAATGAAAAAATTTATGGAAGAAGTGAAGAAAATACCAAGATTTGAGTGAAAGATGAAGGATTTAAGAGATTGGGAGAGTGGGTTCGTGTGTTAAGAGAGAGAGTGAATGTGAAAATTTGAAGAATGAAGAAAGAACAAAGAACAAAGAAGGGGGAAACATAAAAATTTTCGGATAAGGGTTCCCACGATCGTGGGAATCCCTATCATTTCCACGATCATGGGTTAAGGCTCCAGAAACTTTCTGGGGAGCCTTCCCACAATCGTGGGAAACAACCTCATTCCCACAATCATGGATTAAGGATCCAAAAACTTTGTGGATAGCCTACCCACATTCGTGGGAAACATCCCAATTCCCACAGTCATCAGTTACTCTAAATTTTCCAACTTCTTAACCCTCTTCTAAGCTTAGCAAGCATTCTCAACATTCAAATAACCTACAAACACATCAAAATCACCCAACCAACAAGAAATTTGAAGAGAAAACAAAGTTAAAATTCAAACAAAATTCAAATAAACACCAAGCAAACTCAAATCAACATAATCACAACCAAATAAATCAAGCAAACAAGTAAACGAAAACAAACATTCAAAAGAAAATAAACGAAAACAAACATTCAAAAGAAAATAAAATTCTATGAGTTGCCTCCCATGCAGTGCTTTTCTTAACAACGGTAGCTCGACGTTCTCCTTATGCTTAATGTAGTTCAAATGAATGGTGCAATGGTAGTGTAGTCACTACTCTTACAATCTGCACATGAGCTACCATGCTATGGATTCCGCCTTCCTTTGCCTTCTTCTACGTGATTGTTTCTTTCTGAATGCATTCCCAAGATCGTATCTTCCCATTATCCTCGAGGTTCGGTTTCCTTGATATTAGTTGGAGGTAGAGGAGAACTATTGTCTTTCCTTGACACTTGAAGATTATTTGCTGCTTTCCTACCCTTAGAGTTAGTTCATCCCCATCTACATCAATTACTGAGCGAGAAGTGGACATGAATGGTCATCCAAGGACTATAGGGGTTTCCACATCTTCTCTAATATCCAATATATAGAAATCTGTGGGAAAGATAAATTTATCAATTTATACTTGCACGTTCTTAATAATCCCCTTAGGTTGATAAACTGTTATGTTGGTTATTTTTACTAACATCTTTGTGAGTTCTAACTCTCCTAACCCCAACTTCTGGCTAAAGATATAGGGGATCATATTGATACTTGCTCCTAAATCTGTGAATGTCCTATCTATGTTGATTCCATTAATACTACAAGGAATGTAAAAATCCCCTGGGTCCTCTTTCTCCTGTGCTATGTTAGGGTTTCCTTCTGCTTTGTGCTCCTTAACCTTCTTCTTTGCCGATTCCTTTAGTGTGAGCCTTATTTGTAGTTGTCTTATTACATCCTTAACCTTGTTTGATTCAACCTCCTTAAAATGCCTCATTGCCCTACTTAAAATTGACTTCCGCTGAGCTATAATAGGGTATGGAATTTCATATTGAGGTTCCTTAAATTGGCTCAATTACGAGTTCACTTGGAAGGAATTTTGTAATTACTTGTCCATCTACCTTGTCTCCGTCTTCCTTTCCATGTTCAAATTTCTTTTCCTGAGTTTAAGTGATGGCCATGATTAGTTCCTGTGGATTAGACTCGGTATTGCTTAGTAGACTACCTGCACTTCTAGAAGACAAAGCATTAGCAAGTTGACCTACTTAAACCTCCAAGTTGTGGATAAAAGAGTCATGGTTATTTACAATCTGATCAAACTTTTACTCCATCCTCTTTTGACTTTCCTCCTAGCTGGAAAACATTCTCTTCTAGTTCTTTTCTTGAGTTGCCCGTTTGGACCCTAAAACATCCATCAACTTGTCCATTTTGCTCTTCATAGATCCAAGTTGATCTTGTTAAAATCCAGGAGGTCTTTGTGGTTTTGCTTAGCCACCTGTATTGTTAGTACTCCAAGAAAATTTTGGGCGATTTTTTTACCCTGGATTGTAAGTGTTAGAGTAAGGATTATTACCTCATTGCAACTGGCCCAAGTAACTAACCTGTTTTGTACCACTGGCTTCCAAAAAAATACATTCTACTGTGCAATGATTGTTTTCCTTACATAACTCACACTGTAATTGCATAGCTTTGGTTATAGATGAAGATGCTCCTTGCATGTTGCTTAACTGCTTGTTAAGGGCTGTAAGTTATGCCTATAAAGTTATAATGGAGTTAATTGAAATCATACCTTTTTGCTCCTTTTACCCCAGTCTATTTCTCTCACTTGACCATATATAACTATTGCTCGCCAACTCTTCCAAAAGGTTATGAGTTGCATCTATAGTCTTTCTCATCAAAGAACCTCCAGCAGTTGCATCTATGCTTCCTCTCGTGCTCTGATTTACACCATTATAGAATGTCTGCAATAGGAACTCCCTTGAAAGATTGTAGTGGGGACAACTTTTCTGTAATTCTTTAAACCTTTCCCATAATTCATATAGAGACTCCCCATCACTTTCTTGAAAATTTGTGATCTCCCTTATGATCCTTATTGTCTTAGTCAACGAGAAGTATTTTGCAAGAAATGCTTAGGCTAGCTGCTCCCAAGTAGTGATCTGGCCTAAACTGAGCGAGTTGTGCCATGCCTTTGCCTGATCTCTCAAAGTGAAAGAAAACAATCGCAACTTCATGACATCATTAAACATCCCATTTAATCGGAAGGTATCACAGATCTCCAAAAAATTTGCAATATAGGCGTTGGGATCTTCGTTAGATAACCCATAAAATTGTACACTACTTTGAAGTATGTTGAGGAGTGCCGACTTGATCTCGAAATTATTAGCTTGAATTGTTAGCCTCGCAACTCCTTGAGGACTGAAACCTGGCCTTATAAAGTCCATCAATGTCCTCTCAGCTCCTCCTTATTCTCTTTCTTTTGCCATATTTCTTTCTATAATGTCTTGGCTCTTCACTCTTCGTAACTCTCATTCACATCTTGTGATATCGGATAACTTTTCTTCACTAAATTCAGTCGATCTTCGCATGCTTCTTGTGTTCATACACCTACAAATACACAAGGAAAAGTATCAAAAATTCTTAAATCAAAGTAACCTAAACTAAACAAGATGCTAAAGAAACAATCCCCAGTAACGGCGCCAAAAACTTGTTGAATGGAAAACAAACTTCTAGTTTTATGCTCAAAACTGCAAGTATACGGGTCGTGACTTGTAGTAATAAGCAGATATCGATCCCACAAGGATTGTGCTTAAGCACCACCTAATTTAGATTGATCTTTGTTTAAGAACCAAATTTTTATGGAAATAAAGTAGAAAATTAAATTAAATTAAATAACCAACAAAGCACAAATAATAACGCAAAAATGCAGAAACTTGGTATTAAAGATTTTAACAACTAAAAATTACTTTTTCCCTATCTTATCTCCCTCCTATTTTGTTAATTGAATTGTGCCTCAACTAAGATGTCCTAATGTATTAACTACCTCCTCTCAATGTGTAATTAATTGTCCCTAGCCAAATTAAATGGAGATGATTAAGCAATCTCTCAGTCTACAAAATCAATCTACTAATTCAACTAGTTATTAAGTTATCCTATGGGTGATCAATTAATTAGCCAAGATCTCTCTTCTAACTAATCAATTAACTTGATGAATGTAGGTCTACAAAGTGTCAATTCTCATTGGACAACCTTACAAATTACCCAACTTAATTTCTCAATATATTGTATGGTATAAATTCATCATTCATCAAAAACTTTATTTATTTGAATCAACAAAATAGGAGTTCAACAAGAAGTTCAAAAGTAATCTCTATCAATAAATCAGCCACTCATGATGTCTATAACATCCCCAACAATCAAATAATCCATCATACAATTGCTAAAAGAGAAAAAATTAAACTAAATGAATCAAACTCCTCCTCTTTTTGGCCCAAATCTGGAAAATCCAACGTTGGTGTGATCTTTTCGCAATTGTGAATGAAAAACCTTGAATCCTTACCTCTCCTAAGACTCTAAACCTATGTTTTCACTCAAAGAGGCAAGTCTCCACCAAAGCTCTCTCACCCATAGGGTTTATAACCTTATACAGTCATGGAAATCAAAAAAATAAGCGCACCCCGCGTGTATCCTCAAGCTAGACATCCCATGATCATAGGAATTGACATAAATCCCACGATCGTGAGTTCTTGCATTATAAATTCCTCCTCTTCTCTTCTCCTCTCTTCGTCTCTAGCTCAATGACAAAAGTTGCCACCTCCATTCCTGCATCAAAATAATCAATTCTTACCCTAAATCAATATCAAACATAAAAGAATACAATGAAGATCAAACTAAACAAAAAAATACAAAATAAATCTTAAAAAATAATAATAACCTATGATGCAAGAAACAAATGCTAAATACTTTATAAAAATACACATAAATGCACAATTATCAGGTTGAAAGGGCACAAAAACCTAAACCTAGACGAGGCTACAAATAAAAAGGAGAGGAGGGTGGCGGCGATATCTTTTCCATTTTTCATTCTTCACTCAACAAACGCCCAAGGTAAGTAGAAGGAAAGAAGTCGGAGAAGAGAGAAAGGAAGTAGAGACTAGTCAACTGAGGGGAAGAAGAGAGAAACATAGCATCAAGGGGAAGGTAGTGTGAGCATCTGGGCAAGAAGAAGCTAAAGCAGAAGGTCAGAGCTAATGCAGGAAGCTCGAGAGGGGCAGGAGACCACCACCTTCACACTCATCCGATCCTTGTTTGCTTATTCTGTTCATTTGTTGCTCTGTTTCTTGTTTATTTACTGAACTTATTAATTTGTTAGCTTAACCTACTATTACTTTGTTATCTTGTCATGGTATGAACTGTGTTTATACTATAATGGGCTGATCTCTTTTTCTTGATAATCAATGTAGCTATTTTAATCAACTATGCATGAATGAGTTACAGTTTTGTTGTCTTACTTATTATCTTGGTTTCTGAGCTAAATAGATGTAATGGCATGACCAAACCTTACATCATTTTAGTATTAAAGGAAGGATCGAGAGGAGAAGTTAATATGGAATGAGACACTACGGATGCTTAGGTTAAGAACCAGAAATATATTAACTTAAGTGGTAATTAGTAGTTTCCATAATTAATTCGGATAATAACTTGTTGAATACGAAAGTTAGATTAATTCATTATTCGAGTTGATTTAGAACCCAACTTTTAATTTTAGTAAGACAACTATCCAATCGTTTCCCTCAATCATGCATAGGAGATTAAATTAGTGAAATTAATTCTCGAAAGTCTTCCACTTCGATTAATCTATTCACTTTTCACCCAGTTAATTTCGTTTACTTTTCAGTTTAATTTTATGATTTCCTTTAAAGTCTTTACTTAACAAATCAGGATAGAGTGTTTAGGATTGCATCTATTTTTATTTTTGTTCAAGATTAATTTGAGTGGACCAATTTCACCTCCATGGGAGACGACCATATGTAATCATTAAAAACTACCTCGTATACTAGCGAGTATGATAGCTTAGGTCATTTTAGAACTTTTTGGGCATAACAGTCATTGTGACTTATATGGTCATGTATAGAAATGTGTAGCTTACTCAAAACGTATGAGAACTCAAACACCCGTGTAGAGGTTACGCAACGATGTAGTATCCAATTTTAAAGGTGTAACTCCATGATTTCTTCAAAATTAACATATGCAGACACTTATATGCCTACGTAGTTTATTGTATTTAATCACGTAACACTAATTTTGCACCAAAAAAGTGCAATAAAGTGGCCAAATAGGGTATGTACAAATTATACACATAAAAAGAGGCAAATTACTCCCTTTTTGACAGCTATGAGTAGGTAATCTTCTTCTTTTTAGCTCAAAGGTTTACCAAAGCTGGTGAACATATTTGGGCATTGATTAATCTTACTGATGTTGTTTTTTAGAATTGACTATATCATCATGTGTAGATTTATGTATAAATGATTTAGATACACCTACTAGATTATTTGTATATGGATTCATTACTAAAATCAAGATTGCCATCCATAATTGTTGTAAATCTAATTCATATGTGGTAAACGAATGGTCATGCATCATTAGGGATAACATAACATAAGTTAAATGAACCAAGCTTATATGGTCTTTCCTTAGATTAACATATTTACATAATCCGTAATATGGCTGCCAAACTAAATCTGGAGAGCTTATTTTAGGTTGTCTGATAGCTAGACCTAATTAAAGAGCCCATTTTAATTAGTTACAATTTAAGGGAAAATTGGGATTAACAAAGTTAGTTATTAGTTTACAGTTAATAGTTTCAAAGAAAGGTATGAGAACAACATGACAATTGATTATGCACATTTGTGTGAAGGTCGAGATTGAACTGAGAACTGGATTTAAAACCCATTGATCAATCCCAAAAATTTTGTTTTGTTTTCTTTGATTTCTCTTCCATTGTTTAGTTTTATTGTGTTGCATTAATTGAATTCAACCAAAACCCCCTCCAATCTTATACACAAATTTGTTAATTACAAAAGTTATTCACACATTCCCTGTGGATACAATCCTTGCTCACCACTACTCCGATGTGTTCGAAAGATATTAAAAGGATACATAATTTGATTTTAAAGCCAAAGCTCTGAAACTAATGTAAACTTTAAGGATAAAACTTTGAAAAACTAGTATGTTTGATTTATGTAATCAAAGCTCAAGAAAGGTTAGATAAGATTAACAATAGAATATATATATATATATATATATATATATATATATATAGATAACCTTAGTTCTAGTTCTGTATAATAATA